>PVJI01002966.1:66546-134219 GCA_004026765.1 Micronycteris hirsuta | reverse complement strand
CATGGGGATGTAAAGTACAGCGTAGGAAATGGAGTAGACAAATAACATATACACATGACCCATGGACATGAACAATGGGAGGTAAGATTGCCTGAGGGAGGGGGATGCTGGGTGGAGGGGGGTAAAGGGGGGAAATCAGGAGAACTGTAATGGCATAATCAATAAAATATAATTAAAAATTTAAAAGGAAATATTTGAAGCAATAATGATAGCGATTTTGCCAAATTATGTCAAACCACATATCCAGAAAGCTCAGAGAACATCAAGCAGGAATAATACAAAAAACAAAACAAAATAAAACAAAGCCCTACACCTAGGCATGTATTCAAACTGCAGAAAATCAAATATAAAGAAAAATCTTGAAAGAAGCCATGCAGCCCAGGGATGGGAGGGAGAGGTGGTGGGAGGGAAGGAGGAGGGCGAATCTTACCATTAAAGAGCGAAGATAAGAATTGCCCCTGACTTCTCCTCAGAAACCCTGCAAGCAAGTGGAGTGAAATATGGGAAGTGTTCAGAGGGAAAAACCACGAGCCTGAATTCTGTACCATGAAAAATTATTCTTCAAAAGTGAAGGTGAAATAGACTTCCTCAGACAAACAAAAACGAGGGAATTTGTTGCCAACAGACCTACCTACCTACCCTGCAAGAAATGTTAAGTTTTTCAAAGAAAAAGAAAATGATACAGGTCAGAAACTCTAATAAAGAAAGGAAAAGGAAAAAATAAGTGGAGGTAAAACAAGCATTTATATTTTTCTTATTCTTTTTTTTTTTAAAGATTTTATTTATTTATTTTCAGAGAGAGGAGAAGGGAGGGAGAAAGAGCAATGTATGGTTGCCTCTCACATGGCCCTCACTGGGGACCTGGCCCACAACCCAGGCATGTGCCCCGACTGGGAATCGAACCGGGACCCTCTGGTTCCCAGCCCGTGCTCAATCCACTGAGCTACACCAGCCGGGCTATTTTTCTTATTCTTAATTGACCTGTCAGATAAAAGTTTGTTCAACATAATAGCAAAGCTGTATTTGACGATTATAGCTTACATACAAGCGTATGGAGTCAGGAGAGAGAATTAGAAATATTTCATTATTATAAAATATATTTTTATGAAGCAGTAGAATGTCACTTGAAAATGGACTTGGATTAGTTATAAATGTATATTATTATAACTTTAGGGCAACAACCTAAAAAGTTTTTTTAAAAAAAGAAGTATAATTGGCATGTAAGAAATGAGAGAAAAATGTGATCCTACAGAATGCTCGCTTAGCCCTGACCAGTGTGCCCAGTCGGTGGGACATCGTCCTACACACTGAAAGATCACGTGGGGCTCCCGGTCAGGGCACGCGCCTGGGTTGCGGGTTCGGTCCCTCGTCAGGGCGTATGTGAGAGGCAACCAATTGATATTTTTCTCACACGTTGATGTTTTTCTCCCTTTCTTCCCCTCTCTCTAAAAATAAATAAATAAAATCTTAAAAAAATAAGTAAAATGCTCACTTAAAGCCATGAAAGGCAGGAAAAGAATAAAAGACAAAAATAGACACAAAGAACAAAGGCCATGAATAGAAAACAGTAACAAATATGACAGATACTAACCTAACTACGTCATTCATCACTTTAAACTTCAATGGTCTAAATATACTAATTTTAAGATGGATTTTTGTCAGAGTAGATTAAAAAACAAAACCCACCTACAATTTTGTCTACAAAAAATCGACTATAAGTACAAAGAAACATATAAATTAAAATAAAAGCATGGAGAAAGATACATTATGCTAACACTAATCAAAAAAACAGTAGCTGCATTAATTTCAGACCAGCAGACTTCAGAGCAAGGAAAGTCTTTATCAGGGAAAAGAGGGGCTGGCATAATGATAGAGTGCTCAGTTCCTCGAGAAGACGTAATGACCCTTAATGTATACACATCTAGCAACAGAGTGTCAAAATATGTGAGGCAAACACTGAGAGCTCCCCAAGGAAATTAATAATGCACCATTTTAGTTGGAGACTTCAATACCCCCTTTCAGAAACAAGGAGATCTAGAAGACAGAAAATCAGTAAGAACCTAGTTCAATTCAAGAACACCATCCATCCGCTGGATAAAATGGACTTCTATGGGCCACTTCATCCAACAGCAGCAGAAAATACACTCTTCTCAAACTCATGTAAAACATTCACCAGGATAGAGCACCCTTGGCCATACAACACGCTGTAATATATTTAAAAGTACTGAAATCATACAACGTATGCTCTCAGACCACAGTGGAATGAAAGCGAAACTCAGTAACAAAAACAGCTAGAAAATCCCCAAATACTTGGAGCTCGAACAGCACATTTCTAAATAACTCATGGGTCAGAGAAGAAATCTTGAATTTCAAAAGGAGTTTAAAATATTTTGAACTGAATTAAAAGGAAAACAAGTTATCGAACGTTGTAGGATGCAGCAAACGCATTTTACGTATAAACATACACACACAATCAGAGACTTTTAGAAAGCAAGAAGTTTGTATCAAGAACTGAATGTATTCTCAAATTACTCCAGACAACCCACTTGCGGTATTCATTTTTCACTCTCCCGATTAGACTCAGGCAGGACAAGCATCAGCAGCCTCTCAGCCCGGCTGTGCCCCTCAGCACAGTGCAGGACGCTGCAGCCGGCGTTAAAACCTCGCCTCGCCTCTCCAGTTCCACCAGGTTTTCAGACAATACACGTAGCGGGGTGTTTTGAAGGACAAATGTTAGCATTCATCTTCTCCATCTGGATGACGTCAAGCACTGGATCTGCTTGGTTCTGAATTATTCATTACTCACTGCTTTATCACACTAATAAGACCCGCCTCAGAGGGTTGCTGGAAGGATCCAATGTTAAAGCACGTGTCTGTCCTCAGGGCACAGTAAGTGCTGGGTCCCGTCTGCATTTATCATCCCCTATAACACACCATGGGGTCCCACTCTCTTGTAGCAAACCCGGAACACCTAAATTGCTGGGGGTGGGGCCGGAGCCCACCTGCCCATCAGCTACACCAGGCACCATGCCCAGAGCCCACCTTACGTTAGGGGCTCGTGAAAACATCTAATTTCTTTTAGAATCAGAATTTAAAAATCAGAATTAAAACATTAACAGAATTTTTAAAATTAAAATTAACATTGTAATTATCTTTACCTGAACGCCATCCTTAAATATAATTTTTGCTGTTGTTTTTTTTTCCAAGGGAAGGTACCCGCCAAGGCAAAACACCTTGGGCCCGCCCCCGTCATAATGCAGCCTGGGAGGGAGGCTGCCCCAGCCCAGGGCAAGCCAACTTTGGGCAAAGAAACAAGAGAAATCTGAAATTTTTTTCCGAGGGAAGTAAGAACTGATTTCTCTCTCTCGTTCCCTACACACGCCTGATGGTTCTAGCCACACTTTCCCTCCCTCCCTCCCTGTCACTTTGCTGATGCCATCGTAACAATAAGTTATCACATGATCTTAATAAGCTTTCTCCTGTAGTGAAAAGTGCAAGAATATAACACGTGTGTTCAATGGCAGGGGACCAGGTGTGTTCTCAGAACAGATTTCAGTTCTAATGAAATGGTCCAGAGTTTTTATTCACAAAAGATCGTACTAATAGCTTCCATTTATCAGGATATGACATGTAAGGCAGTGGGCTGAAAGAGAACTTGGTATTACTTCGCGGAATCCTCAAAATCGTTTGAGGTGGATACCATTCATTTGTACAAATGAAGAAACAGAATCCGTAAAGCTGAATCATGTGCCCATGGTCACAAAACCAGAATGTACAGAGCTGGGGTGCAAAGCCAGACTTAAACATGAGTTTATACCTCGAAGGAGGCACCTTCTCCTGATCTGGAGTAGGGGTGCCTTCGTGCAGTGAAGGCAGAGGCTCTAGAATTCGTGTCTATGGCAGGAAAGAGACTATGGTAGGCCCAGAAACTAATGCCCAGTTCCAGGTCACTGGTATTAGAAACATTTCAACTCTTACACTCTCACGAGCAGACTGGGGTATGTACTGGCCACATACAGAGGCATTGCTTGGACTGCCTGTGAAGGTTTACCAGAACTCCAGCTGTGAAGGCAACGTGAATGGATTCTCGGGAAGCCACCTTTCTGTACCTTATCCATTGGGTTCTCATGCCTGGGGAAACTACTGTCAACTCATTATGGGATATTCAATGTATGTGATAAATATGAACCTGGAAAAATTATCCATGTTCCTAAACATTAAACAAATAAGAAAAATCACACATAAATTTATATCACTTAAATATGAATTTATGTTCATGTAAAACCTATATTTGTATGAATTTATTAATATAGAGTAAAAATAATATGTAAATCATCTTCCCAAGTTTAAACACCAGCCAGCTATCCAGAGTCAACCCCAGAGGCACTGCAAGGCAGAATGGATGCCAGACCGTGACTCCCACTGGACGGGGGGCAGAGGAGGGGGCTGGGCGGGTCCACTCCATCAATGCTCTTCAGAGCAGGGTCCTTGAAATGGTGCTGGCTCACAGGCTATTTGTCACCAGTCCGAGATAAGGCAGTTAGAGAAGCTGACAGTGAGTGTATAGAGATCGCATAGAAATTTAACGTGTTTACAAAATCATGCGCATCATCAGCAGACTCATCTCACTGAGCATGATACAGAGCAATTAATCTATTGTTGATTTTGTGAGCTAAGACACACGTACAGAGCTGCCGCCAGCCTTGTGCAGTAGAGTAGTAAGTTGGTTTATGATGAGCTGCATTTTCTTTTTAAAGGGAGGGTGTCCTTCGTTACTGATAGCTTGAGAAGCACTGACCTAGAAGATGAGATGTCACAGGCATTACTGCTGAACTTGCTCCTTCTGGGAATCAACTCTTAATCTGCCGCTGACCTCTCCCATTCCTGGAACTTATTATGAACATAAGACTCAAACAAACTCAGGTGTAGAATGGCCTGGGAAAACGGTAGCACAGGACCGGTGAGTGGGTGAGAACTGACCAGTTCGCAGCTTGGGGCCACTTGGCTCCTCGTCTTGGAAGGCAGAGCATCATAACACCCCTGTTCTAACAAAGTCATTAGGTGATCAAGTGCAGTTCCTACCCATTCTTTAATCTGTCCTAATCAAGAAATAATGCAATGATTCAAGGCAACAGCAAAAGCCCCATACATAAGAGCTTAAGGTAACACCATTTTTAAGCAATGGTCCTTAATTGAGTGACCTATTAAAAATATTTCCTCTTAACTGCATCAGGGATTTCATTTCTTTTTAGAGATTTTTGAGAATTTGAGCTGTCTAGTCATGGGGTATTGGGTTGTCTGTCTCCTTTTACTTCAAAAGCATGAACCTTTTAAAATCATACATGATTAGCCTCTCCTTTTTTATAAACACTCTCCGCAGTCTCCGAAGTTATATCATGTCTTATATTGATTAGAACTGATTTTTTTTTAATTTTTAAAGACATTCCCAGCATTAGACCTTAGCTTTCATACCCTCAAACCCACATGCAATAACTGTCTCTTCATTTTCTGTGGCCCTGTGGTCCACAGCTGCTCCTGAAACACTGTCACATCTATGTGTCCAATGGGTTCTGACCGGCACTCATCCAACATTTATCAGGCAATTACCTGCCAGGCCCTGAGCAAAATGCAGCCTAGTAGGGAAAGGGCTTCGTGGGTTGTTCTGTGTCTCAATAATGAATGAGTATTATAATTCTCACAAAAAAACAAACAAACAAACGAACAAAAACACTAAAGGAGAAGCCAGGCCAAGAAAAGATTATGTTTCCTGTTAGAATACCAAGTTGATACCAACGCTACAGTTAACTGTATTTGAGATAGCGCTAATAATAAGACCAAATAGTTAATCACATGGTAGGCACAAGAATGACGCCAGAGTAAACAATAATTTGATAGAAAAATATGTGAAGACCAGGACCAAATTTTGTCCACCAGCTCCTACTACAGCACTATACATAGAAGATACTCTTCCGGTTACTGTTTCTGAAAACCTAATCACCCCAAAGTTAGTGGCATTAAAACTAATAACCGTTTTGTTATGGTCACAGATTGTGTCTGCTCCAGGAGCTCTGAGGCCTCTGCCTGGAAGAGCTGAGGATGTCTAAATGTGACTCACTGGCGGGGGGCTGGAGCCATCTGAACCCGCGGTCACTCACGTGGGTGGTGGTTGATGGGGCTGTCAGCCAGGACCTCAGCTAAGAACCCTCACAGGGCTCTCCATGAAGCTGCCTGGGCTTACCCTCAGCATGGTTGTTGGGTTTTTAAGAGTCAGCACTTCAGATTGGCCTGGTGGCTCAGTTAGTTGGAGCATCATCTTACGCACCAAAATGGTTGCAATTTCCATTCCTGGTCAGGGCGCATAATTAGATTGTGGTTGGATCCCTGAGCAATGTTTTTCTCTGTCTCTCACTTCTTCTCTCTCTAAAATCAATAGCCATGGTCTTGATTAAAGACTACAAATACCAGCGTTAAACCCGAGTGTCTCCCTCAGCTGAGCGCAAGAGCACAGGGTGGTCGCTGCCCTTTCCCACCCTTGAGGCCGACCCTCACTATTCATAGATTCTGTATCTGCAAATTCACCAGCTTGCTCGTATGTGTTTATCATTCCAAAAGCAACCGTGACAGCACTTTCACCATCACTGGTGGACAAGTGCATGCAAAGAGCATTGAACAGTTTGAGCCACTGGGTGCATGTATTCCTGGCTGAGGTCAAACAAAGCAAAGTTCCGCCTTCTATTGGGTTGGTTAAAAAATCCATATGTGCCCCGGCTGGTGTGGCTCAGTGGGTTGAGCACGGGCTGGGAACCAGAGGGTCCTGGTTCAATTCCCAGTCAGGGCACATGCCTGGGTTGCAGGCCAGGTCCCCAGTGGGGGCCACGTGAGAGGCAACCACACATGGATGTTTCTTTCCCTCTCTTTCTCTGTCCCTTCCCCACTCTCTAAAAATAAATAAATAAAATATTTTGGAAAAAAAAAATCCGTATTTTTTTTTCTGTGAAATAAGACACAATTTTCATTTTCATTAATTACTTTATTGATTTGAATATTTAGAATATGTCAACAATCCCCCACATGGTATAACGTTGATTGTTCTCAATTAATGTCTTGATTTGATTACTATTAATTTCAACTGGTCTACCTGATCTTGGAGCTTTGCCCAGCAAGAAATCTCCAGCACAAAACTTCGCACACAACTTTTGACATGTTTGATCAGTCACAGCACCTTCTCCATAAACACTGCACAAATCTTTTTTGTGTTTCAGTTGCAATTTTACCTTTCTTGAAGGACTAAAGCATAGTATGCCAAAATGTTGTGTATTTCCTCCCATCTTCAATATTAAAATGGCTGCACAAAAATTCACACATTTTGATAAGTTTGTTTAAAGGCACGCTGATATGACAGCTGTCACAATACGATCTAACAAAATTGTTATGAATGAAGTTAAAGACAACTAAGCGCTACTAGAGCCGTCTTATAGGAAAAAACAAAAGAACTTTTGGGCCAACCCAAAAGCTTCAGCTCTCATGCAGTAAAAAACGGTGTCCTTTCAGAAGTTTACTGGTGCCATGGTTTTGGTATTGTTGTGCTTTTTGTTGGTGATTTTGCCGTTTAAATTGGCCCCAGGCACAGCACTGAAGTGCTGTCTGGTGTGCCTAAGCGCAGGAAGCTGTGATGTGCCTTTTGGAGAAGTGATGTGTCAGATGAGCTTTATTAAGGCAGGAGTTATGGTGTCGGTTGTGAGCTCACTGTTAACGATGCAACGATGTATATCAAATAAGGTTTCTTTATACAATAACACGCATAACACAAGCTTGTGTATGGACTGGTAGATCAAAATGCTGAGGCCCGCAAGAATCTAACTCTGTAATTCCTCCAGAAGCAAGGGTTCGGTGCTGGCTAATTGAATGTTCGTGGTGACTTAATGGGACAAAGTTGCTGCAAATCACGAGAATGGGCCCAGTTACTGATGCAGGACTCCAGGGCTCTCCTGTCCAGCAGGTTATTAAAGTGCTGCGCCACACCATCACCTGCCTGTGCTGCAGAAATAGAGTATCTCTTCATAGTGTCCTGTAAACACGGATTAAATAGGAGCTACTAGAAAGAACAATTTTACCACAGTCAACAAGAAAACTAGCTAGCTTTTCTTAATACATGGGGATAAAACTTGAGCCTTCTAAATTTCATTAAATTTGTTCTAACACAAATCCTATTATTTTGAAACAAATCCTTTTCTTTCCTTCCTTCTGTTCTTTCATATGACTGACTATCACCTTATGACGTAGATAGTCCAGCATAGTGACCTGTTATTGCCTTCATTCATCCCACGTTCCGCACTGTATAAGACACATGCCATCAAGTTAGCCCCAGTTTTTCTAAAATTAAGATGCCCCCAAAGGCACTGATAACTGCAAATGTACTTTGCAAATGAAAGAAAAATAGATTTCTTCAACAAAAATGTGAATTATTTCCTTTTCCTCTTAAAAAACTCTCTGTGCCCTGGCTGGTGTAGCTCAGTGGATTGAGCACGGGCTGGGAACCAAGCGGTCCCGGTTCGATTCCCAGTCAGGGCACATGCCTGGGTTGCGGGCCAGGTCCCCGTGAGGGCCATGTGAGAGGCAACCATACATTGCTATTTCTCTCCCTCCCTTCCCCTCTCTCTAAAAATAAATAAAAATAAATTTTTAAAAAAAACACTCTGTAAAGAAAAATTATATTTTTAATTTTGTAGCCAACTAAGTAATGAATCACATCTGTTATTTAAGTCAAAATAACAGGCGATTCTTTTAAAATCAAAATTCATTATTTATCCTTCACTAAATAATTCAAAGTTAGCTCTGCATAATAATCGATTTGCTAGAAACACTAGAAAACATCACGTGTCTGCAGGCCACCACGCACTGTTCGGGAGGGTGGGGGGGTGCGGGACAAGAGAGAACACCAATTATTTGAAAGGCAGTAGGCCAGCCGATGGAACACACTCGATGACAAAAGGAACGAAGCATGCCCTGACCGACGCTGCAACACGGACGACTCTTGCACTACACTAAGTGAAAAAAAAAACAGCCACAAAAGGTCACTTGTTATATGATTTCATTCCTGTGAAACATCCAGAATAGGCAAATCCACAGAAACAGAGCGTAGATGAGTGGTCCCCAGGGTCTGAGGGGCATTGGAGACTGGGAGTGTGCAACACGTCGGGGCTACACCGAAAACCACTGCACTTACTCTGTAGAACGGCAACTTCAGTATTACGTGAATTATAGCTCAAAAAAAAAAAAGCACTAAGCACAATGCTCATATGCTGCTCCTGAAAGCGTAAAATGGTACAGCCACTTTGACAAAGTCTGGCAGCTCCTCACAAGTTAAAGACTGAGTTACCATCTGACCTAGCAATTCCACTCCTGCTATTTACCCAAGAGACACGAAAACACATGTCCATACAGAAACTGGACATGAGTGTTTGCAGCAGCATTGTTCAGTGTAGCCCCAACTTCGCAACTACTCAAACGTCCTCCCATGCTGAATGGATACATAAAATATTTATCCAATAGAATATTGTTTAGCCATAAAAAGGAATAAAATACTAATGTGTGCTGCAACAGGAATGAAGCTGGAAATACTTTGCTTAGTAAAAGAAGCTAGTAATAAGGGGCCATGTGCTGTATGCTATGGTCTGCATGTCTGTGTTGCCCCTAAAACGCACGTGTTGAAAACCTAATGCCCACTACAGTGGCATTAAGAGTTGGGACCTTCGGGGGGTGATTAGGTCATGGGCAAAGACTCCTGCATGGACGGGATGTGTGCCCTATGAAAGAGACCAGAGACAGCTCCCTTGCTCCTCCAACCCTGCCAGGGTGCCACCAGCAGCCTGCCACCAGGAAGAGGGCTCTCCCCTGACTTTGCCCTCAGACTTCCAGCCTCAGAACGGTGAGAAATACTTGTGGTTGTTCGTTCTACTAGTGGCTACTAGTTCGTGATGTGTCGTTACAGCAGCCCTGGTAGATTAAGACACTGTGTGATTTCATTTACACGAAATGTCCAGAGACAGAGGGCAGATAGCTGCCTAGGGCTGGGGGTGGGGAGTTGGGGAGAGCTAAAGGAGTGGGGGTGGGTGGCAATGACAATGTTCTAAAAATTGATGGTGGTGACTGTTTTCACAGCTGCAAATACACTAAACCCCACTGAGTGGTACACATTAAGTGGGTGAACTATATGGTACATGAATTATATCTCAACAAATCTTTTAGAAAAAATAAGGAATAAATCTAGCCAAGAAATTTAAAAAGCACTAGGGTCTAGCCCATGTCCCCACTCCTTCTCTCCCCCTGCTCAACCCTGTCCCTTCCCCTTCTACTACTCCCCCCACCCAGCCCTTTAGACCTGGTGGGAGGGCTCAGAGGTTTGGGGGTTATTGGAGGGGGGGAGATCAAGACCAAGGACAGTTTAAAATGCTCTCCAAGCATGGCTGTGGCCCAGTTCCTTCTCCTGGGAGAGCACCGGGTCACCTTCTAGGTGGAAAGCGACTCACACCTGGCTGGACTCCTGGATCCAATCCTTGCTTGGAGCCCTGCACCCACGGGGTGCCAGCCAGGAGAGCCAAGTTCAGGGTCGCCAGTGCGTGCCCACCCTCTCACTGGGAGTAGAGGCTCCCTCCTGCCTTTCACGGGGTGCATTCCCTCCCAGGAGTAAACCAGTCGGCAGAGCGGGCTCCAAGTGCGGGTGGGGCCGCAGTGGAGGTTCCCGAACCGGTTACACCAGAAACTCCGCCAGCCAGCTGCTCGGTCCTGCTCCCCCGCCCACCCCGGCGCCCACAGTAGACTCCTCTGCGTCAAAAAGAAGGGCACAAGGGCGGAGGTGGGAGGGACAGCCAAAGAAATCCGAACCCAAGCGGGCCCTGCACTCCAGTCCCCCGCCCTCACCCCTGCAGAGGAGACGCGGCAGGGGGCGCGGCCCGGGCTGCAGTTGCCAGGGGTTGGAATCAGGGTCCCTCTGGGTCACAGCCCCTCCTGCCGCCCAGGGCCGGGCAGTGACCCGCGTACTCCCGCACTGCGGGGGAGAGGCACGAGGGGCCGCGGGCCGGCGCTGGGCAGCACCGGGGCGGGACTTGGGGACCTCAGCGGGCCTCAGGGCGTGCACACGCAAGCAGGGAGGCCACGAGTGGCCCGGGTGCGACATTCCCGACGCCGATCGCCAGGGTCTTCCCTGGATCGCTGGCGCTGCCCATGGCCGAGGTGCTAGAGCCAGAGCCCGAGACCGCGGAGGCCCAAGCGGTGGAGACCCCGGACTGGAAGGCCCCCGCGGATGCAGGCGCCCAGGTAGGAGCCTCCCGCGGGCGCCAAGGGTGTGGGCCGGGATGGGAGAAGGCCTTCTTCGGGAGGCTTTGTAGTGAGGCCGGAGGGTCCCGCAGATTTAAGTGAAAAGTACAATTTTTAAATGCTCTGAGCCCCTAGCTCCATTCCCTCAAAAACAGGAAAATTCTGTCGGTTAGCCATAACCCCAGGTGCTGGCCGCATCTCAATGTCTTTTCTTTGCCGAGGGTGCGGAGTGGGGTGGGCTGGTGGGGTCGATCTCGTCCCGGGACGCGCGGTGGAGCCCTCGGGGCCGAGGGCATGCAGCAGAAACTTTTTCTTAGCAAGAATTGGGCTGATCCCCCCCCCACCCCGCCTCGCCCTCAACGGCCCCCCGAAGCCCCCCTCCCTCAGCCGCCCCGCAGCCCCACACTTGGGGCCGGGGCTGAGGATGTCCGAGAGCCGCGGGGGCACGGGGTGGCGGGAGGGGGCGGCTCGGGACCCTGCCTGGCCCTAAGCAGCCAGAACCTGGGGCCGACCCAAGTGGGGCGCAGCCTCCCCTAGGCAGGACGCCCCCTGCGGACCCGAAATCGAGGCGCCCGGGCTGTTGCGTCTCGCGTCCCGCCGTGTTAGCAGCGCTTCCCCAGTTTTCTGTCCCACGTTAGCCGGGAAGCTATGAGACCCGACACTACGGGCCGGCCAAGTGGGTCAGCACCTGCGTCGAATCCATGGACTGGGACTCCGCCATCCAGACCGGTTTCTCCAGGCTGCACAGCTACGTTCAAGGCAAAAACGAGAAAGGTGACGGCAATTTACTTTGTAATTGTATAGATATGCTTGAGCCCCCTGGCTTATTCTTGAGCTTTAGCTTATCAAAGAAATATCCTTTAGAATAGAAAAACTGAGGGCGGGGGCGCTGGGTGGGGCTCTCCTCCACTGTGTTTCTGCCGGACGCGGGCCTCTGGAAGTGGCGTTCGGGCCTCTTCACCGTCTTGCCTCCTGGTTGTTCGGTGATGAGCAGGGTGAGCGGCGCCAGGAGGCAGATGGGCACAAAGAACTCAGGATCCAGAGCCTCAGGACATACGTCTGGCCCTGGCTCTGACGGTATTTATACTCTAGAAGGTCACTCTGCCCGTGGGACTTCAGTTTCTGAACTGTAAAAATAAAGGATGGCCTGGATTATGTGATTTCTGATCTTCCCGGCTATCCCTAAAACTTTAGAAATTAGTAACCAAAAATATTAAGTGTTTAACATGGGCCGTGGATAATTGAGTCATTTTGCCCTTATTTTTTAAAGATGAAAATTATCTTAAAGGTAAACACAGGGCAGGGCAAAAGTAGGTTTACGGTTGCTTATACGGAAAAGAATACAATAATGAATAAATGATCATACCGGAACAAACTCTGTTTTGTGTCCTCACAACTGTAAACCTACTTTTGCCCGGCCCTGTGTTTATGTGGCATAAAGTACATCATGAAACACAGATCCCAAAACAATAGGTGGAGTTTAAAAAGCAGTGATCAACACCCTGCATTTGCTTTCGCGGTCGCCTTTGTACTTAAACGCATGTGTTTGCGGCACAGAGATGAAAATAAAGATGACAGCCCCAGTGATGAGCTACGTGGAGCCGGGGTCAGGCCCTTTTAGCGCATCTACTATTACCATTTCCCTGTACGTCCCCTCTGAGCAGCAACTGGATCCGCCCAGGCCTTCAGAGTCGGATGTCTTCATTGAAGACAGAGCCGAAATGACCGTGTTTGTACGGTAAGTGGTAGATAGGTGATAGCCCTGCTGACTGCTGGTTTCACTGGCCTGCACTCAGCGTTTCGCTCCTATGCAATTTCAGTAGGCTTTTCACCCTTCCACACAAACGGGTCTAATGCCTCTTTGCGGTGCTTTCCTACAGGCTTAGCTTTGTTCGTTACCAAGGGCCTGTTGCTAGATACAGTCAATTCGTTTAATGCAGAGTCTGCTGCATGCCTTCTACCAATCAGACACAATGCAAATCATTGCCCCTAAAAGCATAAGACTGCCCTTACCTGACATAGCTAAGCCTGAACAAAAGTACCTGAACTTCCAGCCTCTAGATGCTGATAACCCCCAACTCGTCTCTTTTGTTCCCCGGCCCAGGGGACGGCTGCTGCTTCCCGAGGGTATCGCTGGTTTCTTTTCACTTTTTCCAACTTCTAATACCTGTTTCCCTGATTCCTTATATTACATTCTCTGTTGAAATTGAAAACACACACAGTACATGATAATAATAGCCTCATATTGGACTCCCTTTATCACTCCCTTTCTCTCCCTCCCATCGCCACCAACCTGTTACAGGAATCTGTCTCTGCTTCCTCACCTCCTACGCACTCCCCAAACCACCACAGCCGCGCACAGCCACACCATCGCTCTTGTCACCGCCAGAGTGCACTTGGTTTGTCACAAAGCAGTCCCTTCCCAGGGGCCCCTGCAGCCTTTGCGTGTGGACCAATATGTTCCCTGACACTTGTCCGCCCTGTAGCCCACTCGTCATTCCTCTCCTCCTCCCCAGTTCCTCACCCCAAAGGTCCCTGTTGATGCCCGTTGTCAGCCGCATGTCCTAGCAGACTTGCTCCAGGTGATCTGTTCACAGTGCTTCAAATGCCTGTTTCTAATGACTCTCAGACTCAGTGTCTGCAGCCCGACATCCCTACTCATTGGGCATTTCCATGTGGGGCGGGGGTGGGGATCGAACACTACGGCTCTAAAAACATGCCTTCCCCCATTCCCAGTTCACATGGGTGGTGATGTTCTATGGCGCCTGTCTCAGTAAATGGCCTCATCAGCCCATCGGCCTCCCTGGCAAGGACCTCTAGGCCATTGTCAGCACGCTGTTCCCTGACAGCTGGTCTCCAGGCCTAGCCCATGCCTTCGAATGATCGTAATTCTGTTTCCTTCCCTCCAACCTCAGTGTTTCTTCCTGTTATGGGGACCACACCGAAGTCATCTTTGTCTACCCCAGTGATAGACGGGCCCGATACCCACATCTATCGATCTCAGATCCTGACTGTTCCGCTTCAGCGGCCTCCCAGCTTCCCTCCGGCAGCCGGTCTCTTCCTTCCTCCACTCTGGAACTGTGCTTTCTGTGCAACAGCAGCAAAATCCCCACTTGTCGGCTTCTTCCAGCTTCTGGGTGAAGTTCAGGTGGCTCATTCACATTGTACACAGCACCTGCCATGCTGTGCCCGACCCTGTCTGCCCTGCCGGCTGTGTTCCGCTGACTGTCCCCCTCTTCACCGAGTTCGCCGTGACCGAGCAGGCCATTCTTCCACATGTCTTTGCCTCTGGCAGCAGGCGAGCTGCTAGACTTCCCTTGCCAAAATCTCTACATCTGGAAAATGTGTATGGCAACAGTGCCTCCCTATTTCATAGGGTCACCATGACTGAATGGGTTAATGTACATAATGTACTTAGAACATGAACATGATATTTCCCCCAGTTCTAGCTTCCTCTTTCTTCTCTTTCTAGAGAGCCCACTTTCAACCTCTAGGACTTAGCATGACACCTCGTCTGTGATAACTTCCTCAGTTTCTCCAATTAGCTCGCCACTCTGTCCTTCTGTTATTCTACATTATACTGACCTATTTGCAGCCAGTAACTCCCTCGAGAACACAGCACCGCGTTACTCTGTCCATACCCTTCAGCTCCAAGCACGACAGGTGTGTGTGGGGAGGCGCGATATGCTTGCGCACTGAAGAAAGCATGGGAGATCCGTGTAGAACAGTGTGTGTTCGCAGAACAGAAGGTGATCTCTAATTAGGGCCTTCAGGACGTGATTTCACAGAAGAAGTAGGATCTGCAAACAAATTCCCTTTTGGCAGAACACACCGAGATTTGGCTATTATTAAGGAAATAAAAAATAAATTTAGGAGACAAAGTGTTTTTTAACATGTAGTTCAGAATTGTTTACCAGTCAACATTGCTGAAAATTAGCTGTCCACGTACTCAACAAGGATTTGAACGGGAAAAGGATTTGCATGCCAGGAACGGTTCTAGATGCTTGACAGACACTGTTGAGTAAAATAGACATGGTCTGGTCTGGACCCTTGAGAGCTTATGGTAGGAATGATCCTTTCTTGATACTAAAACTTGTGCTAAAGAAGACACATTAGGAATATTTTTCGTTCTCTGTGTTTCCTGTCCTTCACCTTCAAACTTAGATCCAGCACGTTTACATGTCAGCAACTCAGCCAAGTCTGTGGCCTGCTGTGATTTAATCTCAGGATATTTTTATTTCTACACTTTAAAATTTATGCTTAAATTTTTATTATTTTTCCTCACTTTTAATTTAAATCTTTTAAAAAAATAGATTGTATTTATTTATTTTTAGAGAGAGGGAAAGGGAGGGAGAAAACATCAATTGGCTGCCTCTCGCACGTTCCCAACCAGGCACCTGGCCCACGACCCAGACATGTGCCCTGACCAGGAATTGAAGGAGCAACCTTTGAATTTGCAGGATGACGCCCAACCCACTGAGCCCCACCAGTCACAGCTAATATGGAACTGTTGACTGCCTTTCCTTCCCCATCTCCAAAGCTCCCATGTATCTCACCAAGGTCTGACCAAGTGACTCTTCTGCCCAACACCCTTTTGAGATACTTAGAGAAGAGTCCCCAAAGGTCTTAGGAGGATACTATACAATGTCTGTCCTTCTGACTGTGACTCCCTTCCTGAGCTCGCTTTGTGCCTCACTGTGAAAATGCTTTGCATTTTTGGACTTCTGTTCTTTTCTTGTCCCTCCCCTTTCTCTGCCCAGCAAAAACACCCTCCATCCACACCCAACTCAGGTCACACTCCTGGTTTCAATTTAATCATACCCTCAGCGTTCCTAAGCACTTCCATCCTGTCTCTGTTAAATCTCTTCTCGGGTTATCGAGAGAGAGCTGCCAAGATGCTTGCCTCTTGCTTTAGACTGTAAATTCATAGGGCCAAAACTTTATTATTTTCATCCATAAATCAGCGCCTATCCTTTGCCCAAGGAGAGGAAGGAAGGGGAAATGTTTGATAGAAAACTGAATCTCTGGAAGGGAGGCTTCTAAGTAGGTTTCGGTGCGGTCCTCTGACCAGCAGCGTCCGCATTGTTGGGAGCCTGTTAGAAATGCAGACTTTCGGGCCCCGTCCCAGACTTCCTGAACCTGCACGTTGGTGGGATTCACAGGCACATTAGAGCCTGAGAAGCACAGAGTCAGGATGGGATGGTGTAAATTCCAAATCTACCTGCCAGCAGATGGGCCCTCGCGTGCTGCAGTCACACTGAGACTGGGAGCCAGAGGAAGGCAGTGCCCGGCTCGGGGCTGAGTGGGCTCAGGGCCCAGCAAGCTCAGGGGCCGAGCAGGTGGAGCTCTGAGACTGCGCTTCCTCCAGCTTCACTGTATCAGCTCCAGCTTTTCTTTTCAGACTGACATTGGCGTCGGTACTAAAATCACTCATGGTTATTTACATGGTTATCTCCTTTGTAGGTCTTTCGGTGGATTCTCTAGTGCCCAAAAGAATCAAGAACAACTTTTGACGTTAGCAAGCATTTTGAGGGAAGAAGGAAAAGCGTTCGATGAAAAGGTGTACTACACTGCAGGCTACAACAGCCCTTTCAATTTGCTTGATAGAAAAAACGAAGTGTGGTTGATTCAGAAAAATGAGCCACCTGAAGAAAATGAATGAGAAAATGAAGCGAAGTAGCATCGCCAGGGGCTAAACTGTTTAATACAGACATCAACACACCTATAAGTAAAATGTAGGCCTAGGATCTTCTCCCTGAGAGTGCTCATATGAACGGAGCTTATTTCCAATGTGCCTTTTTAATGCTTGACGCTGTACTGTGAGACACAGATAAGAGGGGACAATCTTTTGGAAACATGTACTTTGGTCATGACCCTGGTGGTCTTTGGTTCTATGAGGCTCCCGGGAAATGCCATGTTACTGCCCCTTCTTCCCTGTATCACAACCGTGTTGCCTTTTTCTACCTGGGTTTGTGTCAGTTGGGCGTTATCCCCTCCAAGTGTTCTCAGTAAAATGTTAGCGGTTCCCCCGTGTGGAACTGCTGAGCTGTTGGGCCTGGAGGGGTGAGGTCAGGGCTGCACCCCAAAACCCAAATGTCTCTGGCAGCCATGGTTCCAGCCTGCTGAGTCCTGTTCCCAACCTGCCCACTGCCCCGGCCCCACAAAAATAGCTCTCATGGGACCCAAAAGTATCGATAATATTTTTTGACAAAGAATACACTTAGATAATAAGTAGGAAATTCCCATCCTATTTTGATATTCAGTAAAGGTGTGTTTTTCCTGAAAATGTGTAAAATATAAAAATCCAAGTGAGTTTATAAATAATTTCATGTAGTATTTCTGGAGGTCGTATAAAAATGACTAACTAATAAAAGCGTGGGTGGCCACAAAATCAAGGTTGGAATTCTCATTGTGTTGGAAAGTGCTTGACTGGAGAAGACAGTCACTTTCCGGTCCTAGACGCCTGCCATGGGGCAGGCATCACTGTACCGTGGGCTCCGAGAGGGTGGCGGTTGTAGCCGTCGGGGAGAAGAGCAGCTTGGGGCTTGTCACTTTCTGACAGTTAGAGCTGCCCACGAGTGACACCTCCTCCCGCCCCCAGTGTTGTGCGGTTGAAGCAGGACCACGCGCTCTCTTAGACAGGAGATCTGAGACTCCAGGGGATGAGGAAATGGGCCAGAGGGGGCTTACGATCCCTTCAACTCCGACATCTTATACTAGCTCCTGAAATTAGCCTCCCTAACCTGGACACAATGGACTACCACACCTATGGTCAATGGTTTCCAAAGCTAACAATTATGATACCTGCTGGGTGTGCTGCTCCTAGGGTCTCACCTGAACTGCCACCTTCAGCCCCCAGAAGAGCTCCCCACACCAGGCTGCAACACTCCATTGTACTGATAAGGACACTGGGCATAGAGAGGCTTGGTCTCCTGTCCCAGATGAAATGAAGGACAGAGGCTAATTCAAGCCCGGGCAGTCGGACCCCTCAGCCCACACTGTCCACCACGACGCCCCCCTGGCAGACGGCTATCGAGAGTGGGCCCAGGCGGTCTGGGGGTGTTCTCGCGCAGCACAGGCACATAGGCAATGTGATTATAATCCCAGAGGTACCTTTAGACTGTACTTTTTGATAGAAACAAGCTAGATTTCTGGTTCTGAAATTATGATGGACATAAACCTTAAAATCCCAGGCAATTATTTTCCAAAAGTAACTGCTTGCATTGACTATTTACTGATTCTTTGCCTTTTGACGCTTGCCAAAGACACTGAATTTCTTTTCTAGCTCATTCAGCATCCCGGCCAGAGCCACCTCCAGCCCTCCTGATGCCTGTCCACAGGCCAGCCTCCTCTGGCAGGAGGTAAATATTTCCAACTCCTGTACCATCCTATATCGAATAGGCATCTCTTATGCAATAAATCCCACTTTAAGTAAGAGAAGCATATTTCTGATTACCAAGATTTAGCTGGAATCTGAAACATGTGCAATAAAAAAAATCAATCATGTGTTATTCAAGTCCAGGGTGTCCCCTTTCTCCTCCTCTTCCATAATTCATGAACTAAAACATTTTTCAGCTCTGAATTGATCAATCCAGAGAGTGTTCCTCACGGTAGAGAATCAGTTCTTTTAAGTAAGTGGCTGGCACCAACTACAAAATATCCCTTATGTCAACACTTCTCGTGAGATTTTTCTTCTCTTACCTATAGGAAATTCATGCCTAGACTTTTTCTTAGGCTACACCTTCCACCTTCACTGTTGGTCTAATCCTTGCTCCATCCATCAGCCCCCTTCCTGTCCTCTCAGGCTCTGCCTCTCCACAGGCTTCAATTAACTGTGCCTGACCACAACCCCCCCAACATAAAATCCCAGTCGCCCCTAGACCCATCTATAGGACAGCAGTTCCCACCTCTCCCTTGCGGTGACTTTCTAGTTCTTCTGGAAGAGCTGTCTAAGGGCTCCCTTGGAGCCCTACATGTGAGGAGGCACCCAGGGGCCATGGCAGAGGATTATGGTACCCCCCACCTCCGTGCTTCCCCACAGGGCCATCCGCATTTGTCTACGTGTGAGTCCATTTTTCATAAGATTATGTGTGTTTGTCTGAAAACAATTCATTGAAACTTGGTGCATTCATGTATTTATTTCTAGTCATTACCTAACTTCCCCCAAATCTCATTCCCCCCTTAACATTTCATTGAAGTGTCATTCATTTTTTAATTCATTCTTAAATAAGTCATTAGGGAGTCCTCTCTGTGTTCCAGGAGCTGGGATACGGTGGTGAGCAGAAATGCTCCCTCGTCAGTGACTTTGGGATCATCAAATCCAACGTCTTTCACTCTTCTGTTTAGTCCGCCTTCCACTGAGAATACAGCAGTGACAGGGGCAGACAAGGCCCCTGTTTTCATGGGGTTTCCATTCTAGAGAGAGTTCAAACATTGACACAAGTGAAATGGGGCCGTGGGATGGGGTGTGGCCTGGCAGAGCGTGGTGGATGTCACGTGCAAGGGTCAGGCGAGGCCTCACGGAGGGTTTTGGAAAGCTGAAAGGGAGCCAGCCAGACAAGAGCCTGGGGGACGGAGCGGGAGGGGGTGTAGCATCTTGGGCCGAGGTGACTGTGTCAGAGGAAAAGGCCACGGTCAGCACCCAGAACAAAAACCTGCACGCCCTGCTTGCGGAGCAAGAGAGAACTGTGTTGGCAGAGCACACTTGTCCTGGACAAAGAAAACTGCTGACTGGCACAGGGGTCAGGAAGCAGTGAGTTCAAGGCTGAGTGGACTTTCGGAAGCACGTGGGGACGGATGCTGAGCTACAGCTCTGGAGGTGCGGTTACCAGTGTGGCTTCTGCTCACTAGTGTAACTTAGGAGCTCAGTCATGGATCGCTTCTGGTATTTACTTGTTTTGTAGCCAGAGAATGGTCATTTCTTTTCTGGGATTTGAAGTTGTGACAGACAAACACACGGAGGCATGCCATTCAGATCCACTTTCAAAAAAGGACCCACTGACCCGCTGTGAGGTGCGTGGCTGGCTGGTGTCTCCTGCAGTTACTTTTTCAGGGTCCACCACAGACTTCAGGATAAGAACGCACTGTTCTCAAGGGGTGCCTAGGCTGTGACGGAGCAAGGCAGCGAGAGCCAACAGCGATGCTTCTTCCCCCCCTGGCATCTTCCAGCCAAAGACTGAGCAAGGCGGTGGTACAAGGACCCAACTATTTCAGCCCAACTCAGAACCCTTCTAACAAAGAGTCTTCTTTGGAGCAGAGACATTATCAGATCTGTATCGCAATTCTACTGGGAAAAGCCCAATCCTGTTTTTCCCTCTTCCTTTCAGAGGTACACACATCCTTTGCCATACATCCTTTGTGCTCCTGAGCCCACCCCAGCATCAAACCGGAACTGGGATCAGAGTGGCCTGAGATCACAGGCTGTGCTACCTCATTCTGAGCCTGGGGCACTCTCTGCCTGGCTAGGTGCGAAACCCCCATCCCTGGTGGCTGGACGGTGCCTACACGCCTCCCAGCACAAGGAGGCCGTCTAGTTATTGAAACTTTAGATGGAACGGCATGCTGGTGGAGGGCAGTGCACTGCCAGCTGTGATGGTAAAACAGGAACCAGATATTGAAGAGAAAAAAAGGGAGTTCAACCATTGTTCAAGTTCATGGCTTGGAGCCAGTTTCCAGGCAGCAAAGTACAGATGGGAGTCGGGGGAGGGTGAGCCAAACAGGGACCAGTGGTCTTACTGAGTGGAAGAGACAGAGATCAATGTTCAGGAGGTCAGGTGGGTAGAATTTGCTGGGCAGAGTAAAGGAGAGGAAGAGGTAACATCACAGAGAGCATTCTGTAGATCTTCAGTGGGTCCCCTTGGGTCCTTGGCTGAGCACTGATCCCTGAAGGTATGAAGAGAAACCACCCAAGCCAAGAAATGAACAACTGGAAAGTAGTAGAACAAGCGATTCACAGATTACGTCTGGGACTGGGAGTAGTTTTTGTTCCCATGGCAAAGGTGGAAATAACTCATAGAACATGGAGTGTCAGGCAGATCCCTCTAAAGGGTGTCGCCTCTGCAGTAGTGGGGCTGAGCTGTCTCTAGACCAAAGGCTGCTCTAGACCTCCCCGGACAGAGCTTGAAAGTAAGCCTTGACCAAACAAATTCCGAGAAATCTGGCTGTGCACCAGAGTAGAGCCCAATACTATTTAGAGGAATACAACAAAATCCAGCAACAAACAACCCAACAGTCACAATTCCCAACATCCAATAAGAAGTTACTGGAAAAATATGTAACGAAACACAAAAATATGACCCATAAAGAGGAGGAAAACCCAATCACTAGACACAGATCCAGATGTGACAAATATGAAGAAATGAGCAACTTGGACCATGAGATCTGGCAGACCCTGTGGTATTGGAGGTGTCAGCGGTGGGGAAGAACGCAGCGTGGAGTTTTTGACAAGACCCACTGGGAGAACCACAATGCAGGTCCCTGGGATCTTGATGTGAGGCTATATTAACTACAGAAGAGAATTACATGCTTTTTGAAAAATAGCTTCAGGTACGTACCAGACCCTAGTAGAAATGGAACCATGAGACACCAAGTGATGGAACTGTCCGTCCTGGCCAGGGCCATCGAGTCATAAAGGCGGTGGGAGCAGCAGCAGTCCATCCTGAGATGGAAATGACACCTCCAGTAGCAATCACAAGCAGGACCAGAGCACAGAAGCAAGCTGCATGAGCAGGCAGCCCATGCCCCGTGGCATCGTGGTTGCGCCCACACCCCATACTCGCTCCCTGAGATTGTGCGGAGGACCTGTATGATCAGCTGAAGGAAGACGGAAAAGCTTGATTTACCAATGAGCTGGCTTATTCTGTGGGTGCAAGCTGAAACTGGACAGCATCGTCACTACATCCTCACTCAGGATGACATGGAAAGACAGCTGCAAGCAAAAAACTCCAGCCTTTCTACAAACAAGGGGAGGAATTTCGGGTGATGGATCGATCATTCAACTTGTAAGGGTGGGGAGGTAAAACCTACAGTGTCCAGCAGAAGTAAGGCCTGCTTGAGTGTGGTTGGTAGGGGAATAATATGGGTGTGATAATTTAGTTTTAATTTGAACATTTCACCTAAAATGTCATAGGGTGTGCTTGAGTGTGATATTGTTGTGTTACAGAATTATAGGCTTGTGATTTTGTAATAAAAAAAAAAGGGGGGGGGCGTTATTTGTGCTCACCCTGTATATGGAATTATGGCACTGCCAAATGGCTTGGCCGACTGGCCAGGAGTTTGGAATGAATTGAGAAAAGACAGAGAATGGATGATTAAGCCAAGAAGGTCTTGGGTTCGAGGCATGTGGACGGAGCTGTGGGAGTAGACATGGAACCTGAAGAACTGTGTCACGTGTTCATGTGCCAGAAAGTACCCACCAGGAGAAACACTGAACAACGAAGTGGACAAAATGACTTAGCCTGTTGGTCTTAGCTTTTGTGGTCCCCTCCCAGGGCCGGTATAGTAAGCACACAAATATAGTAGCAGTGGTGGCAAAGAGGGGAGTTGTGCATGGTCCCCCCAAAACACAGACCCCCACTCACCAAGGCTGACCTAGATACTGTTAATGCTGAATGTCCAACCTGCCAGCAACAGATACCAACGCTGAAACCCTGGTGAGGCTGTAAGAAGGCCAAGTAGTCATTTGATGCCAAATTGATTGTATTAGGTCCATTCTTTCCTGTAACAGCAGTAGTTTATTTGCACAAGGAGAGATACCTATTCTAGATATGCAGTTTTCTCTCCTGCTTATGGGGCCTTGACCAGCACCACAGTCTAGAGACTTACAAAATCTCTGATCCACTGGCGTGGGTTCACGGCATGTATGATCTACACATCACAACATCCAATCAGGAAGAGTTAGCTCATGGCCCTGGGACCCACTGGTCCTCTCACTTACTGTACCACCTAGAAGCTGCTGGCCGGACAGAACATTGAAATGACCTGTTTTAGCACCTGATTGGAGATAATACTGTGTCAAGATGCAGCGCCCTCTAGTGGACACAGTATACTTACTAAATCAGAGACCCCATATTATGCAGGGTCCACAATGGAATGGACACATGGATCTGGGAAATAAGGGGTAGAAGGAGGAGGGACTCCACTTACCATCACTCCCAATGAACCACTAAGGGATGTAAGACCTTCCACCCCACAACTCCGGGCTCTGCAGAGCCAGAGGCCCTTGCTTTTAAAGGTATACACCCTCCCTAGGCAACACAGCAAAGTTCCATTGAACTTTAGCCTACCACTGTCACTTGAGCACTTAGGTCTCCTTGGTCTCCAGAGACCAGCGGACAAGAAGAGTCGCCATAATGTCAGGGATAATCAACTCTGAACTGAGAGAGGGGCGAGCCTGCTGTTACATGATGTGAGGAGTCAGGGCGCCCCCTCGGGGCAGCCCTTACCTAACTGGAACTATGATTGGACAAGAGCCGCAACCCCGGTCTGAGAAGGGTTTGACCTCCGGGATTTCTGAACCCCCGGGAATGAGCTTGGTTCCCACCATCAGGAAAGCCACCAAGACCAGTAGAGGTGACAGCTGAGGGTGAAAGGTAGTTAGAGCGAGGGAGGGGGATGGTGAGTAATAACTGTGCCCTGGAGACCACAGGAAGGTGCCACAGATGGTACTACTGAACTGCCCTTTATAAATGTAATCTCAGGGACAGAGGTCCACCAGGGTTTACAGAGGAAGTGGATCTACATGGTAGAAGGGGTGGCCTGGGACAGGCTTTGAGATGTGCCCCTTCGATCCCCTTTCAAGTAAAGACTTGCCATCCAACTGCAAGAAGGGTGGTTAGCTGACAGCTCCGACTGTTGGCTTCATCAGGGCCCCCCTTAGCATTCAAGCCGAGCTCATGCTATTCTCAAGGCACGAAAGAATTGGTAGCCAACGGTTTCACTAAGCTGTGGAAATTGGAGGGCACATTTTTCTTGGGGTAACCTCTTGACCGCGCCCAAGCAAGGCAGTGGTGAAGGACCGGCTGCTCCTGTCCAACATAGGACTCCTCCAACGAGGGGCCTTCCCCAGGATTCCCTGACTCCGCGGCCGCCTGGCAAGCTCAGGACCGCAGTCTGATAGCTGTCCCACCTCCTTCTCCCCTTTTCCTCTCCGAGGTGTCACACGCCCACAGAACCTTTGACAGTCTTGTCTGTGTCAGCTTCCTGAGGAGATGAGACGGGCCTAAAAATACAAGACCTTTTCTGTTTTAAAATAAAGGCTCTGAGGCAGGAAGTGGCTTCTATGGAAGGACAGAAAAGAGAATGAGGCCCAATCTTTTGAGTGAGGGGCCCGGCAGGAGGTCTTAGAGGCCTTGCGAGCCACAGCCAGGAGTTAGAATCCCAATCCAATGGAGTCGGTAGGGGAGTGCTAGGAACAGTTTTTCAAAGCTTATTTTGGGGGGTGAATTGAGAGTGGTTGAAGGCACACAGTAAAGAGAAGAATGCCAGTTTGGAGGCTTTTGTAATAGTCTGGTCAGAGGATGGTCTGGACCTGATGAGAAGTGAAGCTGGTGAGAAGTGATTGGATCTGTGAAATATTTTGGCAATATTGTTGAAACGACTTGCTTATGGTTTAGATATGGGGGTGAAAAAGAGGCCGCAGGCGGAGCGTAGATTTGGGGCCTGAGTCACTTGTTAATGGTGATGCCATTAATTGGTGATGCGAAGACTTGGGGAGAAGAAGAGTTTAAATATATTAAGGTTAAAGACCTCCAAAGGCAGGCTCTGCGGAGGCAGCTGACACGCTAACCTGCAGCTCACGCGGGAGCCGGGCGAGCAGACACTCAGGCGTTACCATATGCATCACACGTATTTGATGCTGCAGGGTTCGATGCCGTCGCCGAGGGACAGTGTGGCTTGTAAAGGCGGCAAGAACCACGCCAAGTCACACCATCCTCCTTCTTAAACACCCCGTGGTTTCCCAGCACTACAAAACAAAAGCCCACGTTTTCAGAACGACATCCCAGGCCCTCTACATCCACGCTCCAGGAGACCATTCCAGTCTCACACCCACTGGGTTTTACTAAAACTTCTTTTAGCTACTTGGCTTCCTCTAGCCAGTTTGCCTCTGTGCCCTAGCTCACGTTATTCCCTCCTGCTGGAATGACTTTCTTCGGCCAGCTGCCTGTGCTTGGTGAAACCCTCCTGGCTCTAGTCTTACCTCTGGTTGCCCAGAGCCACGGCCTCCCGACGGGCCCAGTCAGAGGCGGCGCCATCTTCCCCTGAGAACCGCACCCCTCGCCTGCAAAGTCTGGGAAAAATGGCTCGCCGGGGGGCCTGGCGGAGGACAGCCCCCAGCTGGGGCAGCGCCTCTGGATGTTCTCCGTGGACAGGGCTCCTTTCTCCTCTGTCTTCCACACCATGGGGCTTCCACTGTTCTTGGGGCTTCAATGGTTACAAGAGCACTGTCCCACCTCCAGCCTCCCGCTGTTCTAGGGAGAAAAGGAGGAAGGAAGCCACAGAGGAGCAGTGGCACCTACAGGAGGAAAGCGACTTTCCCGACAAGGAGGGCGGGCGAGGCCTAGCGTTTGGGGGCATCACTGGCCTGAACCTATTCCAGGTGTTCTGATTGTGAAGAGAACACATGTCGGGTGGGGTCCCAGCCCAGCAGGGTTTGCCTAGAATGTTCTTCCTATTTCTCTTCCCTGACACTGATATGTTTTATTGGATGTCACTGTTTGTGTGTCTTTTCACTAGGTGTGAAGTTCCTTAATATCTCATCCACATTTTATTTTTAAGATTTTATTTTTATTTATTTTTAGACAGAAGGGAATGGAGGGAGAAAGAGATGGGGAGAAACATCACTGTGTGGTTGCCTCTCACGTGCCCCACTGGGGACATGGCCTGCAACCCAGGCATGTGCCCTGACTGGGAATCGAACCGGCGACCCTTTGGTTCGCAGCCCATGCTCAAATCCACTGAGCTACACCAGCCAGGGCTCATCCACATTTTTTGATCTAAGAACTCCCGCATCCTAACCTAGGACACGAGAAGTATGTAATAAAGAGGTTTTTTTTTTCAATGCTGAACTAATGACTACAGATTGCTCTAGTCCTGGTCTGTGAATAAAGGCTGGCCTGTGTGGAATGCAGTTTAAGCAGCGCACTGAAAGGCTGCATCATAGTAAGTGAATCACTTGTTATGAAAAAACAGACCTCAAGAATCAGGTCTATGTTTTATTCGAAACCACTCCCCCCCCAAAAATATCCCAATATCTGCCAAAGTAAATTATCCTGTTGTGCTCATTTCATGACCGAATCTCAGTGATATAAATAATTATTCACATCCCTTTAATGTACTGAAAACACATTGAGACAGAACCAGTGGCGCCAAATCCCAGCCTCACCTGTCCTCTCAGGAGCCCACCAGAGCTGCGGTGCGGATGGGGTACAAGAGAGACACAGGAACACCACCCTTCCCTTCCTTGTCATTGTGATTCTCCAAACACACGTACTCATCCCCACCGGAGAAGCACTGGTTTCAGTCAGCATTCTTCAGAAACAGGAGGGCAGAAATCAGACAGACCAAAGCTGAGGCTGCTTCCAATGGACAGACCAAATGGGCATGTTCCTCTCCCAACTTTTAGAAAAAAATAAAGTGGAAATCACTTAGGCCTGGGCCTTCTGTCTATGACTATCGGGCACTTCTAGTCTCCGGGTATAAGGAAGGGTCATGAAGTCTACCCTCACTGAGCTTTTAAATATCGTCTGATGTTAACGGTGGCTAGCCCCACACAGGGGAATAAAGCAACAGAGCTAAAGATGCCGTATGGTTCAGGAATGAGTCCATATTCTTGTTTCCCTATATTTCATCCATGCCTGGGAAAAATTTTCCATCTCTCCAAATGACATCATCTAAACTATCAGTCAATACATTATTTGTATTTTATTCGAAAGCCCATAAGGGCATTATTTAGAGTTGTTTCCCCGCACGTCCTCTGAGATGGCACCATCCTCAGCGTCTGCGCTGGGCTGGCTCCCCGCTGGGGCCCCACCTGCCGCAGACCGCCAGCCTCCGCTGCTATTCTGTTCACACCTGGCAAGGCACTCACCGGTCCTGCACCAGGAGACCTATCTCATTATTCAAAAGTGCACGTACAAACAAAAAGAAGTAACACTCAAACATTTACTTTACAATTGTTTTTATTCAAAGCAAATTGAAAAACCTAATATATTTTTTCCTTTAAAAATGGGTTTTTAAAAATATAGTTTTGTCATTAGTTTTGACATTGCTTATTTTACCTTCAATGTATATCATTTGTACATTATGTTAAAGTTTTCTGACAACCACATACATCCTAATATTTTCTAGGTAGCTATGAGATTTCATATTCAAAAGCCAACACCACTTTTCTAAAATTTAGAAGAAAAAAAATCCTCGTCCCCAATGAAATAGACGACTGCTCCGAAAAACTGAAAAAAGTCCTTTGCTTTTGGCCAAATGTCAGGTCTTGGCTTCTGGTAGTGTGAAAAAGTGTTTTGTTTTCTTCAGAGAACAGAAGGAGCCTTAATTCTTTAGATTTGTTTTTTGACTTAAAGACGTGTCTGGAAGCGTTTCTCAAGTTTTCCTGCACAAGCCTTTTAATGACACGGCCTGTGCAGTCCAGCTTTTAGATGAGATTTTCACACCAGAAAAGATGACAACAGGCAGCTGCCTTGCATGTCACCCAAGAACCTCGGGGTTGCCACCTCAGGTCCTTCTAATGAGGACGACTTGGATTTTTATTCACCAATAAGTCAAGGACATGGCAGTGGGGAGGGAGTGGGGGAAGGGGTCGCCAGAATATGACATAAAAATAAATACTTTACACACTTTTCCCCTTGTCTAAAAGTGTTAACATTCTAACCAAAGAAGATTAGAAGGTAATTACCCAACTCAATTATTTATAAAAAATATAAAAACGCACAAACCAAATGATGCAAAAAAAATCTTTTTAATCTAAAAACTCATTTCCCAGGGCTAATTCATAGGCAAGCCCTGCCAATTTTTACCTGTTTATGAAACTAACAAGAGCTATTCAGCATTTTGTCAAAGTCAGATAATATATGATAGATTTTGATAAACCTTTCTCAGTGAAGACATAATCCTGCAGGCAGTTCAAGGAAAAATAGCCACAACTTTTTCTTTGGTGTAACCAAAAGGATATCCAAAAGTAGCAAATGTTGACATTTCAAGTGATAAGAAATTGCCAAATGGAAGTTTAAACTCCGGTTTAAAAAAAAAAAAGTTGTAAAAGGAAACGCTCTACCCACAGTTCTATAGTGCAAGTTTTCAAATTTAATTCTGAAAAATAATTTCATTTACTAAGCAGGAAACAAATCCCAGCAGTGTATCACCTTCTCCTCTGCCCTCTCGTCTCTCCTGTCCTCTCTGAACGTGCACACTTCCAACTCAGCTCCCAGAGGCCCCTCCACTCGAGGAGGAAATCCACGTAAAAAACGACCCACGCTTCCAAAACTCAGGCTAAAAGTTGCATGTCCGTGGCTGCACAGCAGCAGGCTCCAGGTTACAGCGTCGCCACGTCCACATGTCATTTTTACAAAAAAGAAACAAAGCCTTTTCCCCCGGAAAAAAGTGCCTGAACCAGTCAGTCACTCAGCCCTTTCCCAGCCTTCCGGGTTCACCACGGAGGCTCACCTGGGCGCGCACCCGCGTGCTCTGTGCACGGAAGCTCACCTGGGCGCGCACCCGCGTGCTCTGTGCACTCGGAACCAGCAGTCTACCACCTCTTTCTTGGAAGCAACGTCTGCTCCTTTCTCCCGGAACACACTCATTTCCACAACCGGACGGTTAAAGCCATCGCCTCCTAGGCCAGAAGGCTCCATTACTCTCCCTAGCATAACTCTTTCCCCCTCATATATCTGTTACTTGTGTGTGTGTATTTTTTAACATAAAAAGTATTCAAAATGCGCACACACATACCTGTTCGCCGCCCCCCCCACCCCCCAGTGTTCAGAAAAGAAAAAACTCTTCCCCAGGAAGCACTTTCCGAAGTTAAGCTTCTACTTGCTCCTAAGCCACAGGTGCCGAGTGAGTCCTCAGGGGCCCTCACCCACTGTGGGCGTGGCAGTGCCCGGGCCCACGGCACCGGCGCAGAGTGGGAGCGGGGCAGCGGCGAAGGGCCCCTCCGGCCCCTGGAGCGACGCGCTGTGCACCCCCCGCAGGCCCTGGGAGGTTCGGTTCTCGCCCCTGACTCCCTGCCCTCACAGGACATCCCGCGGTCCCGACGGATCCCTGCCCTCCGCGCTGGCCGTCGCGTCTGCGGGGCCCGAAGCCTGGGCCCGCAGCAAGG
Source organism: Micronycteris hirsuta (assembly GCA_004026765.1). NCBI lineage: Eukaryota > Metazoa > Chordata > Mammalia > Chiroptera > Phyllostomidae > Micronycteris > Micronycteris hirsuta. Next base: position 104,575 of record PVJI01002966.1, on the reverse strand, counting down.
TGGCGGGCCCCGCGCCACAGAGCAGGCCGCCCGCGTCCATTTCATCCCCCTCCAGCCCACCCGGCGAACGGCCCCTCGCAGCGCCCAGGGCGTGCCGCGCCCTGCCGTCCACAGGCTCCAAGGCCTCGCCTTCACCCTCGGAGATGACGGTCATGGGGCTGCTCTGGATGCGGTTCCGCACGCTGTACCGGCTGCTGGCTGCAGAGGGCGGCGTGCGGCTGCGGCCGTACCTGGGGCCGGAGAAGGACAGACTCCGAGGCATCAAGCCTTCGTTCTTAGCCCACTCCTCCTGCGCCTTTCTGTTCTTGTTTGGGGAACAGCTGGATGGGCTGTCGGGGGTGTCTGGAGAAGGCTCCGACCTTGACCTCTGGAATCTAGGGTCTGTGTTCTTGAGCATCTCCGCGGCGGACATGCGGGCACTGGTGTCTGACCGACTCCCCTTTTTCAGCAGCAGAGCTTTGAAGTTGTCACTGCTGGTGCTGCTCTTACGAACGCTTCTCTGAATGGACCCCACTTGCTTTGGGGAGGCCAGGCTGGGGGCAGCACTGGTGGGAGTCACTGGTGGGGAAGGAGAATGGTTTCGGGTGTGGTCGTCATCCGAATCTTTGCGGCCAAGGACTTTCCTCTTGGATCTGAGATGTAGTAACATTAAGATAAAGGTTAATTCCCGGTGGGCCACTGGATTTCAGCCAGAGCCACCCTGCTTATCTTACCACCCATTCGGGTCCCCACGTATTATTTTTACCATGTGAACCTCCGAACATTCATGCAAAGTCAGTTCGTGGGATTGCCCGCTCGATTACAGGGCCCATCTGCAATTGCTAACGACGGCCACTCTTCTTTTTTTTTTTTTAAGATTTTATTTATTTATTTTTAGAGAGAGGGGAAGGGAGGGAGACAGAGAAGGAGAGAAACAGCAATGTATGGTTGCCTCACATGGCCCTCACTGGGGACCTGGCCCACAACCCAGGCATGTGCCCTGACTGGGAATTGAACCAGAACCCTTTGGTTCCCAGCCCGCACTCAATCCACTGAGCTACACCAGCCGGGGCTGGCCACTCTTCTTTAAGCTCCACCCTCCCTGCATTATTTTGAAACAAATCTCAGATATCATATTAACTTATTTTGGGTAGGACCATATCTAAACTTTTTAATAACTGCCATTTTTATTAAATCTTCTATGGTGGAGATCCTGGGTAGACTTCACAGTGTTGGTCACCCTTTCTTTATATCCTTTTCCTTTTTGTTTGGTGCTGTCACTGAACGGGCCTAATAGATAAGCCAACGGCCCCTCTGCTGAGAGAGGCCCCACCCAGGCTCTAGAACAATTCCACAGGAGTGTGACATAACACCAGTCTTCCTTGGCTCTTACTGGGCCGTGTGTCGACTCCCAGAAGTCCCACAGTGCCGAAGACCAGGGTGAGCCTCCCACACCAGGCCTCATCTGTGACTGACCTTGGACACCCTCTAGCTGATCAAGCAAAGGTGAGGGATGTGGGCAAAGATGAAAGGGGCGGGGCCTTCAGGGGAAGTGAAATGCTTCCTGGGGGTGTTCCTTGTTCCCGGTCTCTGAGAACTTCCCTGTTCCATGTGGTCGCTGCTGAGCGAGAACCAGAAGTAATGAAGCAGATGGGCCGAGTGGCCCTGCGCTGGTCTCATAACCACCACTCTGTGTGCGAGGAACCCCTCGCGAAGTGCAGGTGGCCTTGCTCTAAGAATCCAGCACCTCTGACAACATAAAGCTGTGGTGTCTCTTTTTCTGCTGCAGGATTCTAGAACACACAGCAGGGAAAGGCTGAGAGGATGCTATCTGCACACACAGCGTAAGCGTCGAATCTGAGCACTCCCAACTTTGAGCTGAGCGACCTTGGACCACTCATCTCTACTGCGCCTCAGGTTCATGTTGTAAAATGGGGGTGGTGACACCTGCTGCTCAGGTCTGTGAGGATGCGGTGTGATAAAGGGCCTCGGGAGCCACGTGGACCTGGGTTCCACCCCACTGGGACTGCAGCCTCGTTCTGTCAGGCACAGAGTAGGTGCTGAGTAACCCTTTGAGTGCCATTTAGGAAAATACAATTTTCCCTTCTTGCCACCGGGCCAGGCTTGGGGGCAGTTTTTACATGCCCACACAGCAAGGCGCAGGGGAGGGTGGGCCACCATGGCTGTCCCGGGCTTGGTGCTCCCAGGGGCCTCTCCATGCTGCTGGCCAAAAAGAAGCCACCAAAGCCAAAGCCAGAAAGTACGGACCCTGTTCAGAGGCTGAAGGGCAGCCAGACCTGATGCGGCAGCAGCCCCTCTGGGAGTACCAAGCCTGGCCTAGAACAGTTTGGTTCAGTGGTCCTGCCCAGCTGCCCAGCGACGCTGTGGAGTGGCTAATGAGTGACGGCCAGAAACCACGGAAATAATAACACTGCCGACTTCTGAGCTGCAAAAGACTTCAGACGGGCGGGTCTGACCAGAGAAGAACCTGAGTGAAGAGTGAAGTCACGTGGCTGAACACAAGAACGAGGACCTGATGGAGTGTTTCCCCATTTACAGCTCAGGGCCTCACAATTTACACGGATTGCTCATCTTACTTCTGCAGGTACTCATTTGTGACAGAATTTTTTGTTTGGTTTTTCAACAAAGAAGGAATGCTCACAGCCACACAGCAAGCCACAGCTCTGCCCGATCACAACTACAGCCTTTTATTGTAGATTTAGAATTAAGAGGAGGGGTGGAAATTTATAAAATTATTGTTTTTCAAGAGCAGCTACCCCTAAAATGAGAATTAAATCTAAATATTTGAATTCTTTGCGTGCATGTATGTATGTATGTGTGCGCGTGCGCACACGTATCGTGTGTGTGTGTGTGTGTGTGTGTGTGTGTGTGTGTGTGTGTGTTTAAAGAAGACGGCTGTAAAAAGGGCTTAAACAGTTAACTCCAGCTTGAAACTAATTACTTCAATAAATATAAAAACTTCACACCTCAACTGGTGTTCTACATTTTCCATCTGGCTTTGAATCTGAAGTGAATTAATTTGCATTATAAAATTTGAAAGCTCTGTTTCAATTTAGATATCCCTTATTTTAAAGTATTAGCTTAAGCATGGAAGGGGATATAAAATAAAGCCCCAGAAATCCCAAACTTTAGGTGGGTTTTTATTATGTCTGCTAATGTTGTCAGGGCTGCGGTTAGAACCAGCACAGGCCCGCGCTCTGTCTCCGCGCCCCGGTCCTGCTCAGCCTGTGCTGCTACCAGGCGTGCACAGGAAAATACAGACTGGCCCATTTCTGCATCTGCTGTACATGTAATTATAATTATGCTCTAGATATAATTCTCTAGTAGGAGAAACCACAAATCTCTCAGTGCCTTAAGAGGGTTGCTAAAATAAACTATAGAAGCGATCTCGGGCACATTTTAGGAAAAGCACGTAGTAATTTGGGCCACGACAGCTGGGTTTCTCACCGAGACCAAGTGTCCGCACACAGAGCGGCCGGGCAGCGCGCCCTCGCTGCGGACTGCCGCGTAAACACATATGCCTCATGTTCGGCCATCCGGTGCGTTCCATGCTAACTGGAAGATGTCGAGACTTGAAAGAATTTCCGAACAGTTAAATACCCATTCGTTTCATTTAATTTGGAAAATATTTATTGAGTGCTTGCCTGTCTAGAATGTTTAGAGTTAGAAACAGCTGTGTAAACCTGTAGACATGCCACTGAAGTTGGTTTCAGAGGACACAGCATTTTTTGCTTCCCTGTTTCAAGATATAATTTGATTAACTAGCTACCTTTTTGTTCCTAATGAGATCAAATAAAACAGGCAATGTTAAAGGGGCAGTATTTTGCATCTCTTGGGATATTATACCAGTACTAGAGCTAAGAGATAAAAAATACAATTCTTCACAAACGCCTTAATCTGCCAGCTTGGTTTTTCCCTCCCAAGACAGACATTTGTAGGTTGCATGCAGAATTTCAGGAGGGGACAGCACATGCTTTTCGTGTCATGCAGTAAACAGTTTTCGCCATAGTCTAAGAATTGGGAAAACAGTCACGACACAAGGTTATTTACACAATCAAATGATTTTACAGGGTTTTTTTGTTTGTTTGTTTCAGAAGGGGAGAAGGGGGACTTGGATTCAGGGCAACAGAAGACTGTGGAAGCATAAGGGCATCTGTAAGAGTTATCTGAAAATAACGTGGTAAAGACGTCCAGAAGGAAGCGAAGGTTTGTACAGAAAGCACTTACACACACACAATCTGATCAGTTTTCACATTGTCACTGTTGTGAGAGTACATGGCTATTCACAACCAGAAAAAGTGAGGCAATAAGTGAAACTTTAGTGTTAAATCCTCTTCACTCAAGGTGACCACAAGTAAAAAGTGCATCAGTTCACTGGCAGTTATTCTGAAAATTTTACTTTGTTGTTTTACACCAATAATCTCCGATGCCACTAGATGGCCCTAGCAGCATACAGTAACAGCAGATTTAACTCCTTTCGCTCAGATTTCAAAAAGATTTACTGAAACACTGAAGTAGCCAAAGAAATTACATGATAAAATCCTGGTTTTTCTGTAAAATAACAATACACCTTTAGGAAAGGTCCTCTCCTGTAGAGCTAGTCTGCATCCACAGATCACAGCACCCTCACCCTGGACTGGACCAGGGCTGCTCTGGCCCGACGCCCTGTTGCAGGGCGGACGCAAGGTACTTCCACCAGCAAAAGGGGTGCTGACCAGGAGGCACCGCACTGAGCCTCTGCTCCCCGTGTCGCCATAAAAATTAGTGGAACAAAGTAAAACAGAAATTGGGAATCAGAGGAAGTAAAAAAACTCTGAAACAGACTGATTATCAAGTTAATGAAACCTAACTAGGTGACAAAAGAAACCTCAAGAAAGAAAACAAGCGAGGAACCACGTGGAAAGGGGGACCCATACAGCAGAGGAAAAATAAGAGGAGTTTTAGATACCTGTGAATAGCTGCGAAGAGGTCTTCGGTGGTCCGGGGTCTGCTGGGGGTCATCCCCTCATCACTCCCCTCTTCCTTAAGGAAGTCCTCCGAGGAAGAGATGGCTGTGTCGGTCTCCTGAACCCCAGCTACGGAGAAGCAAGCGAGCAAACACACGATTTCACAAGCGATTTGAATTCCAACCTTCAGCCAAGCTCCCAAGCCTTCCCTGTCATTCCTGACAACGTGACGCCCACAGGGACAGGCAGTGGGGTCTGTAGCCTGATATTTTACAAAGATGGGGGAGCATGATAGCCAGAGCTCATTCTTCTCTGCTCAAGTCTGGAACTCCTAAGGAAGCTCTTGAATTGTGTTCTAACATTTCTTTGCAGCTCTCCAGAAGGGAGATTACTCGTTGCTATTTAATACCCACCCTGCTTCAGACCCCACCCCCACCCCTCTATTTTCTGCCCTTCTGTAAGCTCTACCCTTAGATCTAGATTTTTTTTTAAATTTCATAAAGCTAGCTGTGAGGCAGCACAGGAAACCCAGACTACTGGCTTTCCCATGAACACACACCAGCCCTGTGTGCCTCAGCTGCATAGATGGGGTCGGAGGGGAACAGAGAGCAAGCCAGACTCACGCCCTGGGTCCTGCAGAGTCCGGCATCTCTCCACACCGTCCCCACTGGGCTCAGTGCCCGGCTCCTCCTGCTCGGGGGCTGGCGAGGCATCGGGCTGCACCATGGGGACATTGGCGTCCACTCTGCCTGGGGAAGTGGATCCTGCAGCTCCTCCCTCAGGAACCGAGCTGCCCGAGCCGGTCTCATCAGAACCAGCCCCGGATGAACAACTCTCTCTGGCCTCTCCCTTCGTGGGGCTGGGTGCTGCTTCGCTCACGTTCTCTGCTGGCTCTGCCGTGAAATCTCTCTGCGGAGGTGGCACCACCAGGAACAGTTTGGGCTTCTTGGAAATGGGGGGCGGCTTCCTGCTGGGCGAAGGTCCGGGGGCCGTTGTCTGCTGTGGGGCGGGCCCAGGCCCAGCCTCTGCCACCGCAGGGGCGCCTGGGCTGCAGCCTCGCTCGGCCGCTCTGTCCTGGTGACCCTGACTCATGATCTTGGCGGGAGTCGGAAGCGAGCTCGTCACGGAGGCAGACTGGCTTTCACTCTCCATTTCATTTATGCTATTTCGGGATTTCAGGAGAGCAGATGGCTTTAAATGATACTGGGGCACAACTGGAGTTCGTTTTTCCTGAGACGCCTGTTCGTGAAGCAGTGCTCCCTCGGTTCCCGAGTTCTTCTTCACTGGCCTCAACTGCACCATCTGCAATGCTTCCGTGGTTATCAGGGGCATGGGGGGTCTACCACCCTCCTCCTTGGTCCCAGGCTGTCTAAAGGCCTCCTGGGAGGAGTCTGGCTGGCTAGACTTTTTGAAAGAAGGCCTAGCATCTTTCATCAGGCTAGGGTCAAGGGGTGGGGCAGGCGGGGGAACCAAGGCGGGTAAAGACTGTGGAGGGGACAGCACAGGGGCGTGGCCCAGAGGGGGGCTACGGGCGGTGGGGGGAGGAGAAAAACATGCATCAGTAGGAGGACAGAAGGGAATAAGAACTTCTGGTGGTGGAGGGGGGAAAAGGGGAGACTGAGGCAGAGGAGAGCCCTCGGGGGGATCTGCTAAAGGTGGGGGAGGGGGGAAAGAAGGAGACTTGTTGGCAGCACAAGGAGATGGAAGAGACGGGAGAAGAGGGACAGCAGGGAGAGAGGCCGGCAGCGAGTCCAGCTTCTTCATAGTTCCACTTCCCTCCGTGGACGTGTTAGAAGAAAGGGACGTGGACGATGAGGAGATGGATACAGAAGACACCAGAGAGGACTTCCTTTCTGGTACCTTGGGCTTGCTCTTTCCCTTCCCATTGGCTGGTGACATTGATTTCAAAAACACAGGCACGGGGGTGAGTGTCGTGGGCGTATTCGACTGGCTGGAATACCCACTGGATGGAGAAGTGACTCGATGTGACTTCTCTGGCGATGTGATCTTTGGTTTGACTGAGCCACCGGGCCCTTGGGGCACAGTGGCCCTGGAGCCCTCTTGGACATGGCGGACTAGCCCATTGCCAGTTGGCGCCCCACTGCAGGTCGACCAGCCCCCCGCAGGGTGCCCAGGGTCTTCTTGCAGGCCCGTGCAGTCAATGTAGTAACCCCAAGGGTCCGTGTACTCAGACTTGACACTGCTCGTGTCACTCGGTGACGGAGTGACCCCACACAGGGAGTAGACATTGGGCGTGGTGGCGGAAGTCATGCTGCTGCCCGCACTCACTGTGCTCTGGCTGCGGGAGCGGGGCAGCCAGGGCTCCTCCAGGTCACTGCAGGGGCTCTGGGAGGGCGACAGGCCACCCTTGCCCGGGAGGTTCAGCTGCAGCGAGTGTTGGAGTGAGGCAATCAGGCTCTCATTGAGCACCTGCCCATTGGTCTGGGCGTTCTTCTTGGGCATCCTGCGCAGGGAGTCTGTCCGAGAGGGTGGCAGAGGAGGCTTCTTTGCTTTCTTCAAAGAGATGTTTCGAGAAAGAGATTTGTCATGGCAATTTGACCAGTCCCCTTGGTTCTTCTGAGTTCTTCCTTCAAAAACATTGACCACGCTGTGCCTGGGGTTCCCAAAGCCATTGCTGCTGCCGCCCAGACTCCCAGACCCGTGTGCAGCATCGCTGTGCACAGATGTGTAGTAGCCATCGTGGTCCTCGGAGTACAGGGACCTGGTGTCGTCTCTGTTGGACGTCTGGTCCAAACTGCAGCTGCTCATGTTACTTACAGGACTGCAGTAACCAGGAGTGGCCAGGTGGGGCTTCAGTGGGGAGGCCCGCCCACTCCCTGAGGCACCGTATTCCCAGGGCTCGACGCCATGCCCCCTGCCTCCCGAATAACTGGACTCACTCTTGCCATCCACATCCTGGGGAGGCACTGGGAAGCTCAGGTTCTTTCTACAGTTATAGGCCATGGCTTGGGGCCCATTCTCCTGATTCACTGGAGTATTGAGAGAGGCTGCTGAATCACAGAGGGACAACAGTGTGGCTCTCCTGGGGGAATGGGGACCCAGAGCCTGTGAAACGATGGTGGAGTGACCCTCATTCCAGTTGCCACTGGGAGACCGCCGGTCATCTGTACCACAGTGCCTGGGGAGGAGGCGGTCCCTGGATTTCATCTTTGTGTATGACGGGGAGCTGGTCATTTTGCTGTCCAGCTGCCCTGAACTCTGAGCGGTGTGGATAGCGATCACCTCCGACGAGGAGGAGAGGGTGGCATTGGGGATGACGCTGGTAGAGCAGGTCCCATGAGGGGACACCACACATGCTGGGCCTGTCCTGTTTTCACTCTCGAAGTGCCTCAGCTCCTGGGACTTGGGCCTCAAAAGGGTTCCAGTCCTGCAGGCACCTGCTGACCGTCCTAAGTTTTCATCTGCTTGGAGGCTAGCCCTCTGGTAGGGGAACCTGCCATCCAGGTCTTCTGCAGGGCCTGGGGCCCCGAACGAGGGCTCCAGAGACTGCATGCTAGCCCTCGCACCGGAACGCGGGAGGCTGTAGAAGCCAGCCTCGCTGCTGAGGCGGGAGGGGAACACGATGCCCGCAGAATCGCTCAGCACAGACATGTTCCCAGAGGAGCCTGAGAGGTGGCTCATCTGGGCAGCAATGCCTTGCCCCTTCTGTGCCCTGATTCTTCTCATCGAAGGTGGCACAACTTTGACTTCCTCAGTCTGACAGCTGCAGTCCCTGGTTTCAGAGCGCTGCCCAGCAGACCGATGGCTGTCGAGCCTTCCCAGTGTCGAGTAGTGGTCTGGAGTGTACACTGAGTGACCACCACCATCATCTTGGCCAGTGCCCGAGGCTGGAGATGAAGCAGAAAGAGGCTTGTTACCTAAAATTCAGTACCTTAGTTGATCACCTGTGCCCTCACCTCTTGCTGGCTCTGCCCAGCTTAAAAAAAAAACCCCAAAACAAAAACAAATTCTGTATTTAAACTAGTTTTTTTTCTCCTGTAGGCACCTAAGTAAGAGTTGAAATAGTTACCAATGGCTCCTAAAGTAAAAACCCTTACTATGAATTTCATGTATTTCTCTTAATTGGTCTTCAAATCCTCCTATAGATTAAGTGCTGCCTATGGAATTCTCAGGTACTCCCTTCGAGGTCAAGGCTGCGTGCTCTGGGGAAGGTTTATTTCCAGTAACCTCCTTACATGGAAGACTTCCAGGTGGCCCGCCACCGACCAGGTGCCCACAGAGAGAATCTGTCAAGCAGGGACTGTCCTTCCCAAAGACAGACGAACGCAGTAGTTCATAACAGGGCCACAAAGATATCATTTATGAAGGATATTGGTATGAAACAGTGCTCATTACATTAATTTCTATGTCAGAAGGAAATCCTAAGAAAAGTGATTTACAGGCCCATCTGTGTCTCAAACATTTCATTATCCATCTCAAGCCATCATCATCTGTCTGTCAGTGACATTCAAAATTCAACAGCAATCTGTTGTGTCCTGGTAGGGAAAAGTAGCAGGGACCGATCCAGTGAACGTTTTCTCAGATTAGGGTTATTCATTTCTTAGAGCTTTACAACTAAACCGAGAATACTGTGCTGAAAAAAGAATGGAGCACAAGGAAGGCCAAACAGCGAGGGAAGTGGATAAGAAAACACCTTAAGTGTTGACAGCAGATTTCAGGCTCACCTAAGAAAGAAGAGAAGCTTTAAACAAAATTATGAGGGCAAGTACAGAGAAAAAAATCAATTCATGCATAGTTATCATCAGGGCAAATGAAGTTTTGAAACTAGTAGCGAAACCACAGCATGGGCTTGGCTGGGCCACCTACCAGCATCACTGGGCACGGGCCCAGGGCCCCGGTGACACGGGTGGGGAGGGGATTCTGGAGGACTCCCTCCATATCCCATGTAATCCCTGGCTGGATCTAAAGCCTTATGCTCATCCAAACAGAGAAAATGTTCTTGGTATAAACCACAAGGAGATGTCACCCTGGGGAGGAGAGGCCCCTGCAGTGAGCCCTTTCCTTCACGGTACTTGTATCTCTATCCAACAGGACCTATTTCCTCCCTCTCCCCCCCGCCAAGGAGCCATGCACTAAAGACAGCCCCCCCCCCATACACATGCACACGAAGTTCTCCCTCAGAGAGAGGGGCAGTAGGCAAAAGGGCAAGAGTAGAAGAAAAATCCACTTTGAGGAAAGAAAACACAAAAGGTACACGCTTTGCCATTTGGTAGTTTAGAAGGTGGGAGGCTGACTTTGTGACTGTATCAGTTTGTATCAGTTCTATTCCAAACATTTAAGATGCCTCATTCCACTCAACACTGGGTTTTTATCTTTTTCCTTCAGAATTGTGGTAGTTTTTGCACGGGGTCCATGGTAGATTTTTACTGTCTCTGAGGGCCGGAAACAATGTCCTGATTCTCTCAGGTAACAATTTTGAATGTGAAACCATTCCAGGATTCACCATCTACAGACCAGTACAAGTTCTTATTAAAATAATATTTTTTAAAGACCTTTTTTTAAATTGGTAATGTTCTGGGTTTTTTTTTAAGATTTTATTTATTTATTTTTAGAGAGGAGAAGGGAGAGAGAAAGAGAGGGAGAAACATCAATGTGTGGTTGCCTCCTGCACGCCCCCTACTGAGGACCTGGCCTACAACCCAGGTATGACTGGGAATCGAACTGGTGACCCTTGGTTTACAAGCCAGAGCTCAATCCACTGAGCCATACCAGCCAGGGCTAAAGCCCTTTAAAAATGGGAAAACTCATATATTTAATACAGGGACCACCAAAATTCTATTCCCAAAACAGATCTTCCAAGATTTTCATAGGACAAAAAGTGTCATAGTAGTACAGATACAGACGCTATATTGATTAGAATTAAAGAACAAAAACAGACTACAAAGAGAATTACAAATATAAACCATTCAAATGCTGCTAAAAATTTTCATGGGATTTATCTGACTTTAAAATCTAACATAAAGAAATAATTATACATATATTTCTTTTACTTATAGTACTACAAAGGATTTTCAGTTTTTAAAGAACACATAATCAAAGATAGAAATTGAGCCCTGGCCGAGTGGCTCAGTTGGTTGGAGCATCATCCCATAACCAAAAGGTTGCAGGTTCGATCCCCGGTCAGGGCACTTACAGAAGGCAATCATGTTCTTTCTCTCTCTGTCTCTCAAATTAATAAATATATCCTTAGGCAAGGATTTTAAAAAAGATAAAAAAAAAAAAAGGAAGAAGATAGAAATCTACAAGTTAATTTATTTAAGGTTTATATAGAATTTTCTAAAAGTCTTAACAACACCTATAACTAATATATTATTGTATGTCAATTATAATTAAAAAATAAATTTTAAAAAGTAATTCAGGTCTTTGTATAAACTATCAAAATTATTCAGAAGGGGATTCCTTTAAGTGAGGCTTTTCTGCTGGGAAACACACATTGAGCTAAGTTCCAGATGCAGCCAAATATAATTATATACCAACAAAATAACCTTATCTGAGTCTAAACAAATGAAACCTCACAACAGGGCAACAGGATGTTCAAATATGTTTCTATGTGTGTTAAAGATAATAGGATTAAAAATCAAAATTTTGCCTGACTCATTTCAGCGGAAGGAAACAAATGACCAGTCATCAAATATACTTTGGAAGTAAACAGAAAATCTTATAACCTTGATTTTAAAGCATTGTATGTTCGCTAGTCTCTAGAGTCTACTATTTAGGGGTTTTGAAGTAAAAGCTGCATATAATTAAGCATAATATAACTCTAATTCTGGAAACACATCTGGTTAGATTTTTAAAAATCCAAAGCCCTGGCACTTGGACAGTGTTTAGTGGGCAGGGCGCATCTAGAGAATGTCTTTTGCTTTAGATAATCATTTCCTTTTTAAAATCTAATTTATTTGACTCAGCCATAAAACCCCATGCTCTACATCTAGAGAAGACTTCTTTCTGCAGATAATATGACGTATCTCTATTTTTGGCACTCAACTGTTAGGTAGCACAGTTTCCAAACTAGATAACTTACAAGCACAAAATATTGGGAGAAAAGTCAACCTAAAGCCCTAAAATGAATGAAGGAAAATGATGATCAAATTTGTTCCCTAAATTTTTCAGTATTTTCATGGTATTTTCCCTTATTCTATCCACCAAACCTCCCAGCTAGTCGATCCATAAAACTAGAGCTGTTGTCCAATGGTCCTTTTCCCCAGCCGCGCTGGAGCTCTGACACAGCTGCCGCAGCCGCCCTCCCGCCGGCATCCAGGCCGTGTCACTGCGCAGTGACATCAGCGGCCTCACATCTGGCAACAATCACAACACAGATGACACGGGAAAGCTATTTTCTTTCCTCAAGCCTTGGTAGTGGTTCCATGTCACGTGCCAAAGAGAAATAAACATGAGCTCCAGGGGCTCAAACATTCGTTAAAAAATGTTAAAATTACAGGAGATACGATTTACCAAGCTGGCCAGGTCATTCCAGGAAGGCCAAGGAGGCAACGGCGTGATTGGCTCCACACTGCTTGGCTCAGTGGTAAGTGATAAAAGTTCATAATTTGGAGGTTCTAGACCTCCTATTACACACATATAGATAATTCATGTTGAATACTTATGTGTACCTTTATCCGGGCCAAACTATTCTTACACTATTTGCACAAAGCCATCCAAAATCTACCTATTTTGGTCAGAAAGCCACTTAAAGTGTAGCTCACCTTGAAACATCAACCTTGTTATCTTACAAAAGGCCTATCTTTCAAGTCACTCCTTTTGATTAAGGCCATCTCCTAAAAGATCAGTTCAAAAACCAGTGTCACCTGAGTGCTGGAAGAGACTAGCCCATTAAGCATCTACTGGACATACAGGTACATATTAGCACCTCGAAGTAGTCAGCTGTCACCTAAAGGAGGGGGAAGAAAAGGGTCTGAAAGAACGGGGTCCAGGGTGACTGGTCCAGGACAAAAAGCAACACGTGGGGGCGCAAACGAAGACGGGCTTCGCAAAGCCGGTGGGCGGGATCTTGCCTTGTTGGTAATAAGCCCTTCTGTGAGGGGATAAGACGAGCCCCTCATGCCATCTGGGTCATTGGAGCTACCTAGAGCAGAAGCAGAGCATGGCTGTTCTTGTCTCACGTGGCTACAGCTGGGAAGGCAGAGCATACATATTGTGGAACTGAATGGCAGTAAGAGAGGAAATGCCAGGTAAAGAAAAGCGAGCAGAGGTGTTGGAAAAACACACGTAGGAACAGGGTCTATAGCTCCTGGAAGCTGAAATGTGACCTCAAAGTGCTATAATAGGTATATCACTATTTCTAGGATAAATTCATTTTGACTAAAAGACTAATAGGCAAGTTCAGAAATAAGGATTCTGAGTTTCTAGAGTATAACCTTTAATAGTAAATAAAAGTATAAGCATCAGGTGAAAGTAACTACTGTGAAAGAAGTCCATAGGTTAGCTGAAGAGAAAGACAAATTTCAAGAAAGGGAGTATTAACTTCCCTCCAATAATTACAATAGCAGCTGTTATGTTCATAGCAGTCCCAGACACCAAGCGCTTCACCTGTATTAGTTCATCAAATGCTAAACAACCCTCCCATAAACGAGGAAGTAGACTCAGGTGAAGTAACCAGCTGGCGGTCACCCAGAGAGTTAGTGGCAGAGCTAAGATGTGAATCGGAGCAGTCTGGCCCCAGAGTCCCTGCTCCCGACCCAGTTTGCTTTGCTGCCTCTGCAGACGCTCCTGACGGACCCTTGAAACCCGGAGACAGGGAGCGAAGGCACAAAGAGGAGAATGAAGCGATTATTCACAGTTCACATGAAGATAAGCAGAAACAAATGGGTAAGTGAATAAATAATGAAGCAAACAACCCTTTCTCCCAGCCCCCAGAAACTTTTTTTGTTATTTTCTGTTTTTATCACAGGTTGAAAACTACTGACTCAAAAAGCTATGAAGTTGTTTCACTGGAAGTACATAAATGTACTATCCAACATAAATGACTATTTTCTGTCATGCTTGTATTTACTAATTTTACCACGCTCTTTGATGACAAAAGCCATCCATATTGTCAGCATAACTAATGAAATCCATAACTTGAAGCTCTAGAATAAGTTTTCAGTTTTATGAAAATTTAAAATCTAAATGAAAAGTCAATTTAATTGTGGAAGTTCCCCACTGTTCAAGGTAGAGATAATGACCTAACTATGAATTTCCATCATCCCACTTAGTAATTTTCACAGAAACTTCTCCTCTTATCTTCTCACCAAAATTCAATACATCATCTGCTTAGAGTATTAAGATCTGTGCCCAGTGCCTCATTCAGAAAGGAAGCTGGGCCTCTGGGGCAGCAAATGGCTATCAGAATGTATCGATTCCATAAGCACCACAGATGAGGTTAGCACAGGAATGCTGAACAGCAACGAGGGGCAACAGAATACAGTTCTGATGAGCCATACCTAGCTCCTTCTGTATGTTGTCAGGGACTCCTGTAATAGTCTTTCTCCTTTTGACTTTCTTCGGCCGTCTTACCAGAGTGTCTGTGTAAATTAGAGACCGCCGAAGGCTGGCCTGGCGATCGAAATTCTCCCCTAATGTAGAGCAGTAGAACAAGCAGAGCAATGTTATTTTCAAGCAAGCTGACACCATGCACTTTCTTCCAGAAGCTTGTCGTAAAATGATAAGAAGGTATTAATAATGATGTTAGCCAGTCATATGATGATGAATGAATGCTTAAGGGCAAAAAAGGAAGGAAAGCACATTATCACCATAAGGCTCTTTTCCAATTTCTATGTGTGTGTCCTTCCAAAGGAAGCACCTGGATCTCATTTTCAAATGAGCTGGAGTGGAAAATGCAAATTTGTCCATAACACAGCAGAAGAGTGATTCTGCATTATTTTAAAAATGAGTCACTTGGAAGCGTTTCCCATAGGTCCTCTGGTCTCCAAAATCATTCTTGACGTCAGTGTGTGTGTGAGGGGGGCAATAAATGTCTCTCAGTCACTTAGGTCCAGAGGCCACTGCAATGTCTTGTTCTACGGGACAGAACAAGTGACCAAGAAGTTTTAGATGAAGAGCTTTTTCTTCCAATCAAGGAGGCCAACAATGTGTACAGACAGTGGAAACTGCCGTGAGGGGAGATTAAAAAGCCTTATAATGATAAAGTACTTCCATCACAACGAGACCCGGGAGCACTGCTGCTGTTGAAGCCGAACTGCTTCTTTATTTCATCACCACTTGTGAAAGTGGACCCGGATGCAGACCTTTCAGGTCAGGCTGTGATCAAGGTCAGAGCCAGAGGACTTCTCTTCATTCTAGCGTGTGAGCTTGTGTGACTGACACACAATGGGAAAACATTAAAAAATAAAGTATCAGTTTTTGATTGATCTGCTTTAAATTACTTGCCAGTTTCATTAAAGAGAATTTTACAGCACTGACCTTGTCAAATGGTTATCTCCTCAAAGAGAAGTTAAAGATGCATATATACACACAAATTATATACTTGTCATTCTTACGTTGTAAGAAAAGTAAAAAAAATTCACTGTTTTTAGCAATATTGACACACATTCAAAGTGAGTATTTTGTGAACAATATACTTTCTACTTTAATAGAAATTAATTATAAATTGAACCTTATCTAATCAAAACAGGATAAAAGATCTGGATGATCAAAATACATTTCACAACCTTAAATAAATGCTCGCAACTTCAAAGTGCTTGAAACTTTGTTTCTAACGGAGGACAACAGAAATGATGGAGAGAAGACCCCAAGCACCCGATGGCACCGTGATGAACGGGCCACTACGGGAATAGCATCTGTGCGCAGCATTTGTAGGCAGCAGGCCTGACTTCAGTGGTCCGTGACCTCCCTGAAGCAGAGGGAAAAAGTTTCCTTGTATCAAGGCACTAAGAGTGAATAAAACATTCATAGATAGTTGCTTTTAGTCTCCAGTTTTGTTTCCTAAACAAAAACAAAAGATAGTAAACTCTTGACGCGCCAAAGAAATTAAGAAGGAAATCATGAGGATGGACATCACCATTAAAGGGGCCAAACTCTCCTATTTGCACTGTGACCTAAAATGACTGAGTCCCCTGGACTTAGCATCCCCTGTGGCATCCAACTCAATGCTTGACACAAAGTAGCTATTCAGTAAATATCTGTGGAACTGAGAGGAACTCAGTCATTCTCTTTCATTGAAAAATGGCATCAGTCAGTCACGGTTACTACTTAGAAATAAATGTAGCTGGCTCAAACATCAATACAAAGCCAGTTTGTAAAAATGGTTTACGTATGTTTACCCACATTTGTCTTCCAGGTGGAAGACTTGTTATCCTACATTGCAGATTGTGGAACATACTCATAAATACATTTTATTTTAAACATTACTTTTCTCTTCAACATTTCGAACATGTTGAGTCCCCACAGAACTATGACTAAAGGGATTAAATTGATTTTCAAACTTGCAGCTCACTGTGCTAATGTTCTACTTCTATGCCAGGTGGGCTGCACTTTGGATGTGAAATAATGTATTTGTCAGCACTTTTCCCTCGGCTGAAACTTACCGAAAATCAAACTAGAGGGTCAATGTTTCCCCCAATACATGAGCACATGACCATTCCCTACAGGCAGCTACATTTTTATCTCAGAAGTCTTCTAGGTTTTAGGAAATGTCATTTAAAACAGGAAGCTGTCTAACCTATGTCAATTCAGCCATTAAAATTGAAAAATTTTAATGTAATGCTTTTTTATGCCAGAATATTAGAAGAACTACTTCCTTTACGAAATATATATGTGTATGTGAGCACATGTGTCCAGAAAATGGATTAATAAATATGTAATTAGGTATTAAACTTCTACATTTCTAAAAATGTTAATCACTCAATTAAACATCAATTGCATTTGGATATAACTCATATTGCTCATTTCTTTATTGTCATTCACCTTTCCTGAGCAGCATTTTGAAGGTCTCTTTTGAAACTTTATGTAATTCATGTTCATTTACTCATCAAACAGGAGAGAATTAAAACTCAAAAAAAGGACACTGTCTATGTTTTTAACAATGTATTTCATTGCAAATAATTACTCCTAAAATCCTAGTTACTCTGTTTTAAATTTATTAATCTCATGATAATGCATTTTATCCTAATTATATTTAAGATTATCTTGTTTCATGGCACAATCTTTTTAAAATACTATTCCTGAGGCATTTAATCATATATAATTCCATTTCTGCTGCATTTGACCCATCGAATAATGTCATACATTTTCTTACAGAAAATATGCGCCTATGTATTTTATTTAGCAATAAACATTATACTTTGTTTTGAAACAGAGCTACTTATAAAAATAATCTTTAAAAAATCATGATCTAGGTGAACAAGAATCACACTTGAGAGATCAACGATGTGATCTGCAGAGAAAATGCATTAAAAAGGCATGACTGTCCTCTCTTAAGGCATAAGCACAATGTGGAAAAATGCACATGGAATCTAAAATAAATAATCCATGCACTTATTTATTAAACTTCTCTGGAACTCAAAATAAGAGTTCTAAATGAGTTTTTAAATATCCTGTAAGGTTTTCAAAACTTCTCCAAAAACTGTCAGAATATCATTAGCCCCTTGAAAGTCAGTCAACGCCACGGCAGAGCGCTTTCCAGCGGCACTCACCAGCAGCCGCCCCAGAAGCACAGCAAGTGGCCTACGAGCTTTCTTTGAAGACAGATTGCTTTTATTTATTTATCTTGCAAGTTCACCGTTTTTTATTTATTTTATTTTATTTTATTTACTCCTTATTTTCTGTTTTTTCCACAAACACTCATCCTTACTTGATTTCTCTTAGGTTCCAGGCCCGCAGGCCAGGCTTTGTGCGGACTGGCTGTCAATGGGGACGATCAGCCATCTGTTTCTTTCGCACGCACGGTCCAGCGGCTGAAGCTGGTACCTTCTAACTCATCTACTTTGCCTACATGCCCCAAAGCACTGACCTGTCCTGTCTGCAGGCAGCCACAGTGACAAAACAGGAGCATTCTGGTATTTTTAACAACCCGTCTAAGTTTGTGAAATTCTGCCTTTGAGCCTCACGTACCTTGCTATTTGTCACCTTTAATTGGCACAGGTGATTACAACTCGAGTATGATATTCTGACAGAACTGGAATTTTACATCTGGCTTCCAATGGTCATATTCTAAAATTTTATATTAAGAAGAAATTAACTTTTATGTGAAGATTGTAGAACTCAAATTATAGAGATCAAAATATAACTTTACCATCCTAATGAGTTTTCTTAAAAATATATTTTACAGTTATTATTGTTAATTCACTTGCTATTTTTATTTCAAGTAATTTTCCCCTTTTTTTCACCTGAGAAAACAAGAAGATAAAATCTGTCATTAAGAGATATCACAAAATTGTTATTTCTTACTTAAAACAGCCCTTTAGAACATAAACATTATTTTTTTCTTAACCAAGATCACATTTAAAAGATGTCCCCACATAATAAAAATATTTTCAAAAAGCAAATTGATTCAAAAAGACACACTTTTAGCCCTGGCTGGTGTGGTTTGGTCAATTGAGTGCTGACCTATGAACCAAAGGGTCACAGGTTCAATTCCCAGTCAGGGCACATGCTTGGTTGCAGGCCAGGTCCCCAGTGGGGGTGTGTGAGAAGCAACCACACAGTGATGTTTCTCTTCCTTTCTCCCTCCTTTCCCCTTTCTCCAAAAATAAATAAACAAATCTTAAAAATAAAAGTAAAAAGACACACTGTAAATGAATGGCCAGACCACTGAGTTCTTCGACATCAACCTTTGGTGACACAGTCTTTTAATTTAAAAGCAAGAGCTATTTTCCCTGCACACAGGCATATATGTTTCATCATTCCCTTCATTAAACAAAGACCGGGCGCCAGACCACAGCCACTGCCTCCACTGTGTAAATGAGATGCGAAGAGTGCGACTGCCCGCCGCAGTCACTCTCCCTGAGGACATTTGAACCTTGTCTGCATAGCAAAGCATACCGGTTATGTTAATAGGAACCACATCAGCCTGCACTGTTTGAGCATGCTGTCGCATCTTCTCCTCCGGTGTTGGCAAGGGAAGTGACTTGGCCCAGTTCGTTTGAGTATTAAGATCAGGGAAGTCGCTTGAGGTTGGCGGTTTAGGTCTCCTGATGGAAATAAGTCTTTCCTCTTCCGACGAAGAGACAGAACACTGCAGGGGAAACAAGAAGGAAGAAACCATAGCATGTAAAGAGCTGAAAGAAACATTTAAAAATATAATTAAAAAAAAATTTAAACTGATTTGAAGCAAGCTCCCCCCACAAAAAAAAGAAAAAACCCAAAACAAAAACTAGTCACATTAGGAACAGAAGCAATGGTTTGCACGAAAACTGCCCCTCATCCTGAGCGTGACCCATAATATCTATGATTCGCAGAGGTCTGAGTTGCTAAGCCATGACTGCAAAGGTTTTGCTGACCCACAGAATCTTAAGTTCTTCCTGTTAACTGTGGACAGAAAGCTTGTGGATTTAGTTTAACATCAGAAGCCCAGAAAAACATCATGGCTGTGACCACCAGTTTCCATTTTTATTAAAATTTAGTTTGGCTCAAAATAATTTCTAGCCTCAATCTCATTCCCTTTAGGCTCTGACGTCAAGGAACATTTTGAAAATGACAGAGCTATTGTTGTTCAACTATGTGTGCTCTTCTGAAGCCATTTATATGGGAAAAAATCAGTGTGAAATTATTAAATTATAAGCAGCTGACTAAAGCTTTGCTTTGAGCCTTATCAGAATTCCATGAAAACATTTCCAGCAGTGTCTGTTTTGATACAGATTAACATTCTAACTGGGGACCTTCTTTAATACCTTTCCTCCCATAATATCTTTAAAAGTGTAAGCAAGAAAGTTGTTTGGGAAAGCATCTTTTTTTTTAAACCCTCATTCGAGGACACACATATTGATTTTAAAGAGAAGGGACAGATGGGAGAGAGAGAGGGAGAAAGAGAGGGAGAGAGAGAGAGATAGATTGTCTCCTGTATACAATGCAATGAAGGGACCAAACCCGCAACCTAGGCATGTGCCCTGACTGGGGATTGAATCCGTGACCTTTTGATTTACAGGATGATGCTCCAATCAATCAACGGAGCTACACCAGCCAGGGCATGTTTTGGCAAGCATCTTACGATGGCTCCACGGCAACTGATTTTGTGACAAGGAAGCCCCAAGATCTCAAAAGAAATGCACCCTGCTCAGGAACAACAAAAAGGGCTAATTGACTTCTGTTGGGAAACAGCAGTTTACAACCAGAATAAACATGTAAGAACTGTTCTTTAAGTCAAAGGCATTTAAACAAACTACCACCTATGAAAATAGGCATTTAAAATAGGCATTCAGAATAAAATGTCAAAAGAACCTTCCCAAGGAACACCTGTATAACAGGACCCAGGTCAATTCAACACTCTCCTCGCCCCAAAGGGAAACTGCTGTGCTGACTTCTAACATCACAGCTTCGTTGGCCTGTACTGGAACTTTCTGTAACGGGAACCATACTGCAGGTCTCTATTGTGACTTTTTTCACTGAACATTACATTTGTGAGGGTTTATCAATTTTTAAATAGCATGTGTTGCAATTTTTAAATAGCATGAGCCTTTTTGAGTTTAATGCAAGTTTCTAAGAGGACAGCGGTAAGAAATCTACAGAAACCCATCAGTTAGAAATCTCAAACACAGAATAACATTGTCATTGCTATTCACTGCTCCTGAATGAGTCTTTCTGCAAAATATCTATATTCATTCTACAAGTCCCAGTACTCCACAGATCTGAAAAAGGCTACACAGAGAAGATAAAAATGGTTCGATGTAAAAGACAGGGTCCTAGGACAAGAATCCGAAGACCTGAGTCTATTCACTTTATACCTTACAGTCAAGCGACCTTGAGGCTGTTCCTAAGTGTTGCTATAAAATGCTGTCCCTTACTGTAAAATGGGGGTATCCTGCCTACCTTCCACATCCCATCAGGGGTCCCTCTTAGAACCCAACAAGATGATAGCTGTGGAAACGTCTACAACTGGGAAATGCCATGGACATAAAGGTGGTGGTCATACAAATGTGACTTTACAAAAACAAAATCATGAATGGACAAGTACCCATTTTTTCTTTTATTGCAAAGAGGTTATTAATAATAAAGGCATTGTAGGACTACAAATATAATAAATTATGTAACTAGACAGCTCAGTCTTTTTGATTTTATCTTCTTAATATATAAAACATGTAAAATGATACTCTAGTTTCTTTTTTCACCTAAGGAACAAATAAAAAGTTTGTAATTAAGCTGACAAACATACTCAATTTGAGCATATGTTACTGACATCTTAATTATGATAGTAAATTACATCATATCCATTCATGTGTGATCTGATGCTGCTTATAACTCCTACAGATTCTTGAAAGACAAAGGGATTTTTGAGTTAGCTGCAGCAGCTAAGCCAGGCTGACATAAATCAATTATTTCTGCCCCTTGTGCGGTTGTGACACTCTTGTTAAGTTTGATTTATAATATTGTACAAATTCTCTACTCTTACAGTGCAGATACATACACACACGTAAATTAAACCTAATTTCATTTGAGAATTTCATGACAATTTGTGTAAAGGTCGAATGTTTCAAGTTGAATCGTAATCTAGCAAATTAAAAGGTCACTCCAATTTTCTGATATGTTCACATAGAAATAATTTTTCAGGCAACCTTGAAATATAACACAAATTTCAAAGGCCATAAGAAGCAAATCCTAACCGAAAAGGTTTAAACGAAAGAAAAGTACAGCTTCAGCTGGCGGGAGAATAAATAGCATGGTGACATCTTGCAGAGGGTTCCCGCTTCCGCGTGGAGTCTGCTGAGGGAGGCGGAGGGGCCCTGTTCTGTGGTCTGCAAGCGTCTCCGCGGTGCTCATCAGCCCTAGTAACCTACTTTTCTTTTAGATGTCAGAATCGATAACTACCACAATGCAATAGTACTTCAGTTAGCCTCGTTGCCATGGGATGCTCACCAGGGACAGCTCCACTATGACAAATGACAAAGATCATGTATTTTACAAAGTGCTCCCTTCATTTGCAAAAAAATTTCCCAGGTAAGCAGGGCACAGATAAACTCATATGCAAAGTGGCGTTTATACAGTGTCACAATTTACTAAAGAAAATTTAAAAACCAGGATGGTAGGATTTCCAATCCCTCCCTGTATTTATGAATACAGCACAGACACAGGAAAGCCCTCCTGCATCTCAGCGGCAGAACACATCGAGATTACTGTATGGAGACGGCCACTCTAGCGCTCTGGATTACTGCGTCAGCCTCTTTGCTGGTCCCCGCGCATCTGTCCTTGCTGACTACCTCCCTTACTCCTCCCCCTCCCACAGTGCATTTCTCAGCACAGCAGCCAGAGAGGTCCTTTTAAAATGTAAGTCAGACCACATTACTCCTCTTCTCAAACCCTGCAACTTTCTCACTGTGACCTACAAAAGCCTACATGATCTGCACACTGGCCCACTGCTAACAATGACCTCATCTCCGACTACTCTGCCCCTTGTTTATTCTACTCCGGCCACACCATCCTCCGTGAAGTTCCTTACACTTATCACGCACACTACTGCCTCACGGCCTTTGCACTTGCTGCTCCCACCACCCGAAATGCAATGCGCTTCCCTTACACAGCCACACAAGTAGAACCTTCTTGTTCTTCAGGTGCTTAGTCAACAGCCCCCTTCCTGTTGAGGTCTTAGGTCTTCACCCTACCTAAAATTTTAACTTCTTCCCAAGATTTTATATGCCCCTCCTCAGCTTTCTATTTTCTCCTTAGTACATATTACTGTCATAAACATATTTCAGTTGTTTATCTTGTTTGTCTCTCCCATGAGAATGTATGCTCCAGGAGGCTTTAAATCAATTGTACAGAGAGCTATTTCAGAATTTTAGCTACAAAGGGGGTCACCATCTAGTGATTTCTACATGCCTTTCCCTGGGCTACAGGCTTTAAAGGAACTGGTACCTCATTTAATTTTCATAGCATTAGCCTCATTTCATACATAAGAAAATAGATAAAAGTAACTTCACTTTTGGAAAGTTCACAAGTGGGCAACTGGAATTAGAATCCAGACCTGACTCCAAAGTCTGTTAAACAGTGTAAAATTACACATTGACAATATTTACAATAAATTAGGTTTTGTGATCTAAAAAAACCTCCATTTATATCTCTAAATTAAAAAAAAACCTACACCTGCAACTAATGTAGTATTGTACTTATATATCAACTGTAATTGAAAAATAAATAATTATTTAAAATTAAAAAAAAAAAAAAAAAAAACGATGGCCCGGCTGGTGTAGCTCAGTGGATTGAGCGCGGGCCGGGAACCAGAGGGTCCCGGTTCGATTCCCAGTCGGGGCACATGCCTGGGTTGCGGGCCAGGTCCCCAGTGAGGGCCATGTGAGAGGCAACGATACATTGCTCTTTCTCCCTCCCTTCTCCTCTCTCTGAAAATAAATAAATAAAATCTTTAAAAAAAAACAAAACAAAAAACGGAAAGAACCTCTTGAAAACCTACAAACACCAGCAGCGGTGCGGTGGGTGGAATACTCTAATCTGGAGGAAAAACCTTAAGGATCAGCATCCTCACCTGTCACTTACTAGCAGCTGCGGGTTCTGAGCGATTCAAGCTCCCTGTGTTGAGAACAAAGTAACTGCACTCGCACAGTCACGCTTCATGTTAATGGGAACCCTCAGTACAAGGTGGCTATTTTTTAAAACATTGAGTTTAAGGTTGCCTTGTCTTCAGAACTTAAATGCAGTTTTTAAAGCTGTTACTTGGTCAATAAATAATGTTCATCAATAGCCCATACTTTGGTCCTGGAAAGAACATACAGTCACAAATGAAACCTAAGGAACCACAATTCCTCGTGTCAAATTACTTAATTTAGACAGGGCGATCACCTGCTACACCAGCAGTCGCTTTGCAGATTTGGATGCTGTAAGACCTGCATTTCAGAGACCACTAGGTCCCGTCTGGAAACCAGACAGCCTCCCACCAGATGGGCAGTGGGGCCTGAAACACAGTCTCTTGGGCAAGCGGCCAAGTTACCAAAAGGTGGGCTTAACTGTGAAATACAGATTAGTTCAGGCTTAAAAAAATCTGCCAAGCTTTCAAAAATTAGAAAATATAATTACAAACAGCTAAATTTAGAATTCATTTAGCAAGTATTACATAAAAATGGACGTAGAACAGATGAAACTACATAGAGCACTATTTAAGAGGATACCAACATACATTCTAGTCCTTTCTGCAGGTCACATACCCAGTCTTTGTGACTTTTCTCCCAGAATTAAATCTCTTTGGGATTGACTCTTGGTTTTCACGATTCTAGAGAGTTTTACTGGGTGTCGAAACTACTGCAGTCTTCCTTGGCTGGACGCTGCGTCTACCTCCAGTACACTTACACCCGACAGATCCTGACTTCTTTTGTTCCTCCTGCTCCTCCCCCACCCCCAAGCCAGCAACAACCACCAAGAAAACCAGGCGTGGTAGAAATGCATCCGTACAAAAGCACCCAGGTCACGGTCCATCCAGCACCTCCATGAGGATGCTGGGAGGCGGTTTTCATAGCCACATTATTAAGTAACTAATTGTTCCTTTTATCTTATTTAGTGTATTAGTTTATCACAAAACCTAGACCCTTTATCAAGGGCCCTAAACTTTCTTATCTTGTGTTGAATTAAAAGAGTTTGATCTGAACTATCCCATATTAAGGGATTTTTTTCCCTCAAAATAGAGAAAATAGGTAATTAGAGCATACATTTTTAAACTGACATAGTCATTTCTTATTTTTAGTGATCTTTTGATTAGAATTGTAGATACAAAGTATGTATTAGAACATAATGACTATGTAAGAACTCACTACCCAACCCATGCTTAAAGATTAACCAGTAACCGCATCCACCTTCACGCTGCCCCCCACCCCGCTTCCCCCAGACACCCGCGCTCCTGAATTGACTGTTAGTTATTCCCCTTCTATTACAAGTGCGTATAAATATGCCTAAATTACATGTTTACATTTATTTTGGCTTTTGTAGAAATGGTATCATTCTCTTCACAGTGCCACGTATTTACTCATTAGTACGCTCCCAAGACACACCCGTTGTGTGGGCCTGTAAGTCCTTGGTCTCACCGCGGTGTGCACTCCAACACCACCCTTACGCATCCACTGTGTTACTGATGGACACACTGGGTTGTAAAAGATGTTTTCTATATTACCTAGCTTCCCATAAGAGAGAGTTCCCCACACTTTGCTGGAAGGAAAACAGGGGCCCGGGAGTCAGCTCTGGATTTAAATCCTGGCTCGTGTCTGGGGTGATAGATGGTTCGCTATCTTGGTTGTGGTTATGGGCTGTTGTGTGTAAACATATGGCAAAAGTCATTAAATTAGAAAACTTACATATGTGGAGTTTATTTTATGTAAATTATACCTGAAGAACACTGTTTTAAAACAGAGGAAGATCTCAATTTCAGTATTTAAAGGCTGCATGATATTACTTGTTTAAGGGATAAACTCTCTCTAAGACACAGTTTCTTCATCTATGATAGAGCACAATCCAAGCTACCTTGCATGGCTGCAGGAAGCATCACGCAGATTCACATGCAGCACTGAGCCCACACTTCGGCTCCTGCACTTTCCCAAGTGCCAGGTGCTTGTCTCCATGTTGGGAACACAGAGACCAACAAGACAGGAAAGCTGTCGCCCCACTTAGAAGGGAAGGCAGGCATGAGTGGAGCCTTATTCCATGTAACGGGACATCTGAGACAAGAAGTGGAACAAGTTATCCATACTCGAGGCATTCAGTGTTCTGAATGCATCGAGGCCTGGAAATGACAGACCCCACTTTTCTGATCCTCGCCTGCAATCAAACAGAGCAGTTTGACTCCTCTATGTTTCCGCTGGTCCTGAAATTACTTAGAGACCCAGTGACAGAAGACTGCGTCTAGAGTCATCATAAATGTCCTCTAGACCATCAGCTACCACGTGCAGGGGACTGTGTCTGTATAATGAGGCCATGAAAAATAGCATGAATGAATATCAGACAAGTCAAAGATGCAATGAAAATGACAACAGCAGGCACAATGAGAAGGAATTTGGATAACCTGGCAACCTCACTCCTTTGTTTGACCAACATGGAGCAACGAAACGAAATGAAATACAAAGTGAGAAGCCCCATGTCCGCATCCTCCATGATGCGTTCCAGCCATGTGATCTTTGGAAAGCAATTTCTTAATTCTGATGCTCAGTTTCCAGATCATTAAAATGATAGCACTAATATTACCATACCTATTTCATGGGAGTTCTAGTGGAAAGTGAGATATAATTTGTAAAAACATTCCAAAAATACTCTTAAGTGTCCTACTGTTGTAAAGTTGGTACTAGTATAAGTGCTTGTAGTTCTACATATATATAACCTGTGAAAACACAATAATCAGGAAAATTTTTAGTTGTTGCTAAAACCTCTCAAATTCATTGCTTTAGGCAAGAAATTCTATGGGGGTGGAATAAAAGACCTAATTGATTGGGAGAGAGGCCAAATTTTCATTAAAAAATAGAAACTGCCCATCAAGTCATTTTTCTTGAAGTCTGGTTTGAAAAACCAAGCATTTTAATGATACTATTCATCATTATTTGAGCATATACTATGTGCCAGGCTCCATGCTAAGCAATTTATAAACGTGAATTCATTTCAATTCACAACATCCCTCTAAGGTAGGTAACGTAGTCATGCAATTTATTATCAAAACCAGAATGCGAAGGGGTGCTATTAATAATTACACAGGATAGCAGCTGTAAAGCAGGTTGTCCTGAGCAAACCAGAACACGTGGTTTCTAACTCTTTACAGCGGAGGAAACTGAAGCTCTCGGAGGGAAGCAATCTGCCCAAGGCCACCAGCAGCGACAGGTGGGCAAGCTGTCCCAAACTGGAGCTCTCAAGCACCGTGTTACATAAGCCTCCGACATTTGCAGCTACTGAGCAAGGCTGCTATCCTTTTGTCTTCTTCAAAGTCCTCCTTTGATTTAAATATCTCTTAGCAACGAAGACCAAAACAGAATCCAAGATGCCAGTTTAAAGAAAAAACAGGAAATAGGAAAGAAAATTTCGGTTTCTATCAATACCATTAAAGCCAACTGTTTTACTGACATAATCCCAGTCTCATCAGCCTGTTTGGGGGTGAATTTACACTAGAGATTGAGTAACTCATGACTGACATGCTTTCTGCTGAGACAATGAGGCCTCTATGAATGCTTCTGTGATGCAGTGAACATATCATCAAATGTAACCTCGCACAATGGCAGCCGGAGAAACGTTCTGTCAACTCACAGGATGTATTCTGCCATCTATAACTGAACTTCCCTCAAATACCTGAATAACCACTTTGGTAGTACCTGGTACACAATGAAAACTGAAAGAACAAGAATGAAATGTCAAGACTGGAACAATACTAAAGCAATGACTTGCTTTTTGATTTTGCAGATGAATGAAAAGGTATTTCGTGGATTTCTAAATCCCTTTGCAGACAGCATTTCTCACGCAGCATGTTTAATATTTAGATGACGTACAAAACATATAGTTGGAAATACTTCAAATGATTTTTTTCTTTTCACACTATATCACAACTTAGGAAGATATATGTGGACGTCATTAGCAAAATACTTTTCTTCATAGCATAAACTTGAGTTTTACCTGGCAAATGTTTAGCACTTATTGTAGAGTAGTTACACAGAATAAATAACCAGAACAGATATTCCCTAGGTTCTCTGTTCTATTTATATGTTCTTAACCTTTGCTATATTCACAACTCTCATTTTAGGGGAGCGCTTCTGTCTGGGGCACATAATAGACACAATATTTGTTGAATGCAAATAATGCTTTTATCTAACACTGCTTTTGATATCAGAGCAGTTGTAGCCTAAACATTCAACACAGTCCACTGGTCTCCCCACCATTCACCTCCACCCCCCACCACCTACCCAGGAAATACAAAGAAAAGGGTCTTCCCAGTAGAATTTCCCCTTGAATCTGCCTTGTACAGCTCTGTGCTTAAAATGACCTCAAGTGTGAGGACGACTGTTAAGAACATGGATTGTAGCTGGAGGGCTTAGCCTGAACCTGGAGACCGGCAACTGCTGTTTGGGAGCCCTTGACAGTTACTGGATTCCCGCCTGATTTCAAATGCCAACTGGATCACATACTAAATCCCACAAAGATTTAGGTCTAGTTCTGAACTTTATTTACTATTTTAATTTATTTTTTAAATTTATTTTACTTTATTTATTGATTTTTAGAGAGAGGGGAAGGGAGGGATAAAGAAAGGGACAGAAACATCAATGTGTGGTTGCCTCTTGCACACCCCCAGTTGGGGACCAGACCCACAACCCAGGCATGTGTCCTGGCTGGGAACAGAACTGGCGACCCTTTGGTTCTCAGGCCAGCACTCAATCCACTGCGCCACATTCAGGTGCCACACCGGAGTAGTTCCTGACTCTATGTTTTGGCACCTGGACACGTTTCTTTCCTCACTGTTCTGTTATCTCATGGCTCACCAGGTACGAACCTCAGGCCCCGCTTCTCTAGACCTCTCCTGCTTCCTCCCGTCCCCTGATCAACTCCAACCACAACAAAACAACTACAAGTTTTTATTTGGATTGTGTTGATTTTATAAATTAACTTGGGCAGAATTGAGAGCTTTTTGAAACTGAGTCCTCTAACCTCAGAGTGCATGTTTTTTCCATTTATTCAAATCTTATTTGTGGTTTTCTACAGTATTTAAATTTTTTTCACATATATCTTATATTTTCCTTATTAAATTTATGCCTCGTTACTTTGTCAACTAGATATTTCAAATACATTTTTCTATTATATCTTCTTTTATTTATTTATTTATTTATTTTTTTAGAGAGGGGAAGGGTGGGAGAAAGAGAGGGAGAGAAACAGCAATGTATGGTTGCTCCTCACATGGCCCTCACTAGGGACCTGGCCTGCAACCTAGGCATGTGCCCTGACTGGGAATAGAACTGGGACCCTTTGGTTCCCAGGCCACGCTCAATCCACTGAGCTACACCAGCCAGGGCTCTATTATATCTTCTAACTTGCCTTTGTAGATATGAAAATTATTGATTTCTATATCTTAATTTTATACCTTACTATATCATTGACTTCCACTATTGATGGTAGTTTTACATTTTTATTTTCCTGGATTTACCAAGTATACAAGCTTACCACATACAAAGAATGATAGTATAGTCTGAATCTTTGCTATTTTTAAACCTCTTATTCTGCAGCTTTTCTAACTATGCCAGCTACTTCTTCCCATAAATATCATAACAGTAACAGCGAATGTCCCTGTTTCATGCCTCATTCTAATGAGAATGGCCCCTTAAAAATTATGTCAGATTTGGTGACAAGAAATAAATTTCGTTAAGTTATGAGTATCCACTTGTTCCTATATAATTGAGTGTCAGTGTCAGGAATGACTGTTAAAGACTCACAGATACAGAGAACAGACTGATGGCTGTCAGGTGAGAGGCAAGAGGGGAACTGGGAGAAAAAGGTGAAGAGACTGAGAAGTACAGTTGATAGTTACACAACAGTCAAGAGAATATAAAGTACAACACAGGAAACATAGTCAATGATATTGTAATAACTACATATGGTGCCAGGTGGGTACTGGAAATATCAGGGGGAACACTGTTTAAAGCATGTGATTGTCTAACCACTGTGCTGTAAACATGAAACTAATATGGAGTACTGAATGTAAACTGTAATTGAAAAATTTTTTTTTTCACTTCAGGGCCAAGAAAGAAAAGAATGACTTAAATTGTATCAAATACCTTGTCAATATCTATGGTTTTGATCTGATTTTTCACCTCAAAAGAATTAACATGGCCCTGGCCAGTGTGGCTCAGTTGGTTGGAGCAGTAGACCAGAGGGTTGTGGGTTTGATTCCCAGTCAGGGCACATGCCCAGGTTGCAGGTTCAATCCCCTGCTGGGGTGTGTATGAGAAGGCAACTGATAGATGTCTCTCTCTCTCTCTCTCTCCCCCCTCCTCCCCCCCTTCCTCTCTCTCAAAAACGCAATGAAAATATGTCCTCGGGTGAGGATTAAGAAAAAATTAACGTGATCAAAGGTGACTGAACTACCTAAAACTGAACATCCTTTCATTACTATTGGAATAAATCCAGGTGGATGTGGAGTATTCATCTTGGAATGAGCTGCTACACTACGTTTCCTAATGTTTCATTTACGGCTTCTAATGCCAATATTCATGAGTGAGATTGATCTGTTTTGTACAGTCTTGTCAAGTTTTGGCATCAGCGTTAAACTACTTTAATAAAAAAGAAATCACACCTTTTCCTTCCCCTCTGCCCCGCCCCAGGAGTAAGGCATTGGATTAACCTACTCTTCAAAAGCTTTAGTAAAACCCTCTCTCTCTGTGAAACCATCTGGGGTTGCTGGGTTTTTTTTCAATTTGGCTCAATGTGCATTTTTTAATGCTCCACTTTTTTCCCAGCTATACTGAGATATAAATGACATACATTGTGTAAGTTTAAGGTGCACAATGTGACGATCTGAAATATGTAAATACTGTGAAATGATTAGCACCATAAGGTTAGTTAACACACGCATCGCCTCACATAGTCACCATTAGGAAAAAATCTATTTGGTACAATTTTTAACAAGATTTCTCCATTTGTTTAAATAGAATTCTAACTGTCTGTTAAAATATTCCCTTGCTAAAAGTTCCAGAGTCAAGTTTGACATGTTATGCAATTTAGAAAATCAGTTTTAACATTATCTATGTATCTTCATCTAATGAAAGATGGTATATACAGTATTTATTCCTAATCATAAAATCCTCTACTTAAAAAATGTGTTAGTGACTTCCTTTTAGCTGTGCAATAAAAGCTAACTCCTTCACTTAGCCCCGCTGTGACCCTACCACAGCGACCCTTCACCTCGACTGCGGTTAAACCTCTTGGGGAACTCAGCAGCCGCAGAGGCGTTCCACCCGCCACCTGCTCTGCCCCTTCCCGCCTTCACTTCCCACACGCCTCTGCCACCCACTGTCAGGGACCTACGCTGACCTTAATCACTGCACGTGTGAATTGAGGTTTTAGAAGTGGTTCAATCATTGGTAACCCTACAGAATTTGCTGAAGGTATGAGAAAAAGCAAGGGATCAAGAATGCACCTACGTTTTTGACTTAAGCATCTGGTAGAATGAAGTTGTGGTTTACTGAGTGGGGAAAAGTATAAAAGGAGCAGATATGTATAGTGTTTTTTGAAGAAGGATGCCTCATATTTGGGTTTGAACGACTTTAAGATACCTATAAGATATTTAAGTAGAGATGGATAGCAAACAGGTAAGTGTATGAGTCTGGGTCAGAGACAGAAATTTAGGAAACTTCAATACATGGAATTTAAAACCATGAGACTCAATGAAATCACCCAAGGAGTGAGTCTGCTCTAGGGCAGTAGAGGTGCAATGTTACACCGATGTCAGAGACATGGAAGGACAGCCGCCACAAATGACTGAACAGCACATGACTGGCCAGTGAGGAGTGAGGAACGGGAAAACCCGGAGTGTGTGGTCTCATGAAAGCCAAGTAAAGAAAGTATTTTAAGCAGAAAAGAATAATAAACTATGTAAAATGCTGCTGAGAGGTCGTGTAACAAGAGGCCTGAGAATTAACTATTAGATTTGGCGAGGCAGAGGTGATGGGTGAACTTAACAAGAGTGGTTTCAGTAGCGTGCTGGGGATAAAAGCATGTTTGAAGGGGGTTCAAAGGAGAGTGTGAGAAAAGGCAGTGTTGACAGCAAGTCTAGAGAGTTCTTTGGAGAGGTTCTATTAAAAAGAGGAATTGAAAAATGTGGCAGAATTTGGGGGAGTTAAAAGGTCAAAGAAGGATTTCTTCAAGCTGAGGGAAAATACAGCATGGTTATATAATGATGGTTAAGATACAATAAAGCCCGAAAATTGATTGGGCAAACGAGACAGAGAGGTAAATTGTAGGTATGAAGTTGTTGAAAGGTTCGTCTTAATCACTCCATTGAAAAAATGAGGGCCTACTGTGTGCCAGGTCCTAATCTAGGCACTTGGGGTGCAACAGGGCAGAAAATAAGTGAGGATTGTTCACTAATTGCAATGGCAGGAAAAAGTGAGTAGACATAGAGACAGATGCAAGCAGTTTAATGGGTTTGGTTGGGAAAAAATATGCCTTCTGATTGTTCCCCCACCCCCACCCCAGTGCAGTATCTAAGACAGTATCTGGGAGTGAAGCAAAGAAGTGGTGTTTGAAGATTTAGGAAGAAGGAGCAAAACTAATTTGGGAAAGTGGAAGAGTAAAGTGATGAGTTAACACATTTTGTACCGCATAGAAATCTCTAAGACATACGCGAGGGACCGCAGGTTTTTGGACAAACTGCACGTTAATTAAATCTTCTTGTGATGCGGTCCTTAACAGATGGCGCACGAAACACGAGAAAACTAGTGAGCGGTACGAAAAGAGTTAACATAGTAGGGTCCATGGGCAGCAGTTCAGGTTGGAGTTTCTAGATGTACAGTGAGACTAGCTAACATAACCTGGTGTTTCTCTAGCCTTGTTTAGTTAGTAAGACTTTCAGGCAGAGTAGGGGGCAGTTGGATCAAAGTGGGGCTGGGATTTCTCCAGGAAAAGGGCAGAAGGAGAGAGGGGCCAGCAGAGTGGACTGCATGCACAAAGAAGGGAACGAAAAGTGGGCCACGTCGTGTGAGCTGGGGAAGCACAGCTGTGGGCACGAAGAGCGGGGAGTCAGTGGATCTGAGTTCCTCGTGGGGTCAAACAATTTCTGCAATGGGACTCTAGAGGAATTAAGCTGGAAAGATTGATGAAATCATCCCTGACTCAGATTTTTTCTCAGAACTCTGGTGAGTTCTGTAGCATGTACCATTAAAAGAAAGCTAGACTCTCCACAACTGCTGCCTGGGCCCCAGCCCCTGCCACGTCTATCTCGCCTGGACCACTGCCATAGCCGGGGGACTTGCCTCGGCTTCCATCGTCAACTCTCCATGGTCTTGTCTTCGTACAGTGAGCAGTCTAAGTGCATTCAATGGTAAATTAGATCAAGCACTTCCATCTCAAGTCCTCCAGTGCCTCCCCATCTCGTCCAGGAACAACGAATCCAAAGTCCTTACTGTGACTGATTAGGTCCCACGGATCTGGCCCTTGGTTATCTCCCCAAAGTCATTATCGCCTCTCTTCCCCTTGTTCACTGCCTGCCTCTCAAGTCCCTGGCTATTCCTCCCACAGGACAGACATACTGTTGTCTCCAGGCGAGTAAACTCTTCCCAGAGATACTCATGTGTGGTTTCCTCCTCTTCCTTCTGAGGTCTGCCCTGATGGCACCCCCATAGGGTCGTTCCCCAACGCTCAGTCCAAAAGAGCAGCCCTGTCACTCTCTAACACTCCTTACCGATGCTTGTTTTTCCTTCATAACACTCATTACTCCTTGGTGTTACAGGATACTTGTCTGTTTACCATCATTTTCCCTCTGGTGGCAGGGACTTTGTTTTTTTCACTTGACGGGCTCTCAGGACTTACAATGATGCTTGGCATATTGGAGATGCTAAACAAATATTTATTGAGTAAATGAATAAATGAACAGCCTGTTCAAAGAGATCTCAGAGATCTTATTCCAGTCCCCTCTTTCTAGATAAATGCCTTGAGGGGCCAAGTGATACATCCAAAGAAAGCAGCAAGTGGCAGGCTAAGACTCGAAATTTGTCTCCTAACTGAGAAAATGCCACCATCATCTCTTACCTTCCCCCTTCCTCACCACTCACACGGCCACTCTTCTGTCCTAGGTTCTCATTATGTCTTGCCTGTTGCAGCAGCCCTATGACCACTCTTCTTAAATACCCTGCCCTCTTTCAAACCTCCCTCCATTTCCTGACTGCTCAAGTCAGAAGAATTTCTCTTCCACACGTTGCTACATGACGACTACTTGTTGGTGCACGCCTCGGAGAGAGAGAGGGTTCGGTTTCAGACCACAAAAATAAAGTGAATATCACCATAAAGAAAGTCACATGATTTTTTTTGCTTTCCTAGTACAAATAAAGGTTATGTTTACACTATACTACAGTCTATTGAGTGTGCAATAGCATTACTTCCATAAAAAAATGCACATACCTTAATTTAAAAATACTTTCTGCTAAAAAGTGCTAGCCATTATCTGAACCTTCAGTGAGTGTGATCTTTTTGTTGGTAGAGGGTCCTGCCCTGGTAATGAGTCACACAGTAATAATTAAAAAGTCTGCAATATTGCAACAATTGCCAAAACATGACACAGAGATGCAACGTGAGCAAATGCTGTTGAAAAAATGGTGCCGACCGGTTTGCTTGAGGCAGGATTGCCACAAACCTTTAATTTGTTTTTTTGTTTTTTTTAAAAAAAAGCATATCTTCAAGGCACAATAAAAACTTTTTATTCTGGTTAGTTGTCCCTACACAGGAGCTGTACATTCCTTCAGGCAAGTACAGATATTAATGTTTGCACGCTGCAGAATCTGATACATAGCATATATCCGTAAGAAACAGTTTTTGCACTGACTGCTTCTTCTTCCTGGAACGTTCTTCTCTAAGATTTCTGTGTGGCTTACCCTCTTAATCCCAATTACCTCTTTGCTCAGGAAGGCCTACCTTCTTCATTTAAAGTTGCGACCTCCCCTCTGTCTTACTCTGCTTGACTTTACTGCAGAGCACATGTCACTTTCTAATGCTTCTAATAAAGAAGCATCATTGCTTCTTTATCCTTGGTGTCTCACCAAACACCTCGAATAGTTCCTGGCATACAGGAGGTGCTTAATAAATACTTGTTTTAAAAATGAATTAGACTCCTGGGCTTAAAGTAGCTCTGCTGAAGAACACACTGAGGAAGGATAAAGGGTCGTGCCTGGTTCCACATGATGCCCACGGATGGCTGCCCAGCCTGGAAGCTCAGCGCCGCATCGCGACATGGTGAATGGTGGTGAGGGTCACAGAGAGTGAGAATTTCTCGTGTACCCTTCGCCCAGTTTCCCCTGATGTCGGCATGTTGCCTCATCATAGTGCACTTGTCAAAACTAAGAAATCAAAAAAAAAAACCAACCAAAAACTGGCTTTGTTCTGATTTCACAAGTTTCCCCACTCATGTCCTTCTTCTGCCCTGGTACCCAACCCAGGATCCTGTGTTGAGCCGCGAAGCCTTACCTTCTGATCTGCTTCTTCATCCTCATCTTGGTCCTCGTCGCAGGGCGGACTTGCGCGGGCGGCGAAG
Source organism: Micronycteris hirsuta (assembly GCA_004026765.1). Lineage (NCBI taxonomy): Eukaryota > Metazoa > Chordata > Mammalia > Chiroptera > Phyllostomidae > Micronycteris > Micronycteris hirsuta. Next base: position 69,247 of record PVJI01002966.1, on the reverse strand, counting down.
GTGGGTCCCTGGGAGTAGTACTGGGAGCTCCGGCAGCCATCCCGCCGCAGTTTGTCACATTCTGCAGAGGGGACAGGACGGGGGTGGAGAAAGGGCATTAGAAGCCAGAATTTCTTTACTCCTCCTTATTAATCTTATGTGGTCATATTCCCTAGGCATAATAAGACTTCAAAATAATAGTAATATTAAAAATGAAAATGATAAAAATGACCAAGAATTAGGAAAGCACCCACTGCACACTATATGCCATGATAACACACTTTGAAGGGGTTACCTTCACACCTCCCAGCAGCCCTGACTCAAGCTTAGGGGAATCAACTAAATTAGTCTCTCCATAGTGGTACACAAGCAAGCAGCGGGTTCAGAATGTGAACCCAGAGTCTTATTTACTATAATTTTTCACACAACTGCTTATGTAATTCAACATCAAAACCCACAAGCAATCCTCACGCTGCGCTTATTTCCTAGACTCATCGGTGGGAAGTGGCATGAGAAAATCACAGGTGATTATGCTGACATTTTTAGTTCTCCATTTAACTTTGGTGCCAAACAGCCTCTAGTCACTGTAGGGAATTTAATATGAAGCCAGTGGCACTCTGAGAGGCCTGCCAGTCCACAGAGGAATGCTTGGCACCACTGAGTGGAGGGTAATTAGGGCGCATGGTGCCTTGGGTCACAGGGGGACTAGGGCCACTGGCTGTGCAGAGACTGGGACTGTCTTCAAGGAGGATCCATTGCACTGATCACTCTCATCAGTGTGGGGAGTGCAGCTGACTTCTTAAGGCTTTTTAAAGCTCCAGGAGCTTTCCTTTTACCCAGATGCCATCTTAGAGGCACATGTGCCTTGCAAAAGTGTTTGCCACAGGGTTCCTTTAAATATCCAGCTTGCTAAAGCAGTGCAAAATGTGTTTGCTTCTGTAAAAGTTTCCTCTCTGACAGCTTTACAAAACCATGCACATAAAGGCACAGAACTAAGTAGGACATCTTCAGATTTCCTTTCTAACACTAGGACCTATGATTCTTCTTCAAAGAGGAGGCAGCAGTTGCTTTTTTGCAGGGATAAAAATTCTCCAACTAGGGAATAAAAATCCCTCCCTCTCTTTGCTACCATATAGTGGGACTGGATAGAGAAAGTTTCCAATCCAGGGCTGCAAATCAGATTTTTTTTAACTGACTTTTTTAGAAGGGACTCAGGGAGAAAGAGATGGAAACTTCGATTGGTTGTTCCACCTATTTATGCATGCATTGGATGATTCCTGTACGTGCCCTGACCAGGGATCGAACCCGCAACCTTGGCATATCTGGACAATGCTCTAACCAACTACTGTATTTTGCTGTGTATAATCTGCACTTTTTTGCCCAAACGTTTGAGGGGAAAAATAAAGATGCGCATTATACATAGGTGGTACTAATTCCGTATCTATAGAAATGTTTTTAATTCTTTTATTTATGCTTACGTGTTCAAGGTGTAACTCTAGAAAGCAACAGCGATAGCTGCATGCAAAATAATACCAGGGAATATGATAATCAGTTTCGTCTCTAAATACAAATAAATAAATGAGTTCAAAAATTAAAACGAAAGATTTTTTTCCTGAAAGTTTGGGCCAAATACGTGGGTGTATATTATACAAAAGGAGGACCCAGCCAAAGCTGCAAATCAGATTTTTAAAAATCTCATGGAAATAGCCATGATGATCTTTTAGAATGCCAACTAACTTAAAATGAATACATAAACAAAGGATAGCTAAATATTTTTACCTCAGTCACTTATGGGAGAAATAATTTGTGGGCTGGGCTGGCAACCACTCAATATTGTGTAAAATGGAAATTTTAAAAAATTTTCTGAAACTTCCACAACTTATTTTTCAATGAGGATTTACTCACACTAACCTAACCCTTTTCCATGAGAGCTATTTTCACATTTTCTCCCATATTTGACAATTTCTTTAAAAAAATAGTACAAACAGAAGCTATACTGTCACTCCACAGAGATATTGTCACATAAAGCATAATTAGTAGTTTTCAAATGCTGTTCTGTGCAGTTTTGGGATTCAGTACATTTTTTATTTGATATTCTTTAATTATCTTAAAGCTAGATTTTAAAAAAATAACAGTTAAGCTCAACAGTTTTACATTTCATTAACTTGTGCTGCTAAATTAACTTTTCTGTGGTCCTATAAAACTGAAGTCTCCCAAGGATTCAGAGTGAACCTTGTAAAACAAACTAATAAAAACTGTTACCACTTGCAGCTACTTACTTACCATGTAATTCAGTATTTTCAAATACTTGCCAAATGAAACAAAGTACTTATAAAGTGAAGGCCAAGGCCCTTCTAAATGAAGTCTTTATGTTGTTCAAAATAGTATTTTCCCCCTCACTAATTGATCCTATAATAAGTATGTCTGAAATTGTAAAATTTTATAATGTTAAGAATCTGCATTATGTATTGGATACCATGTCAGATGATGTTTGAAAAAGATTCCTCTCCAAGGACATAAGGACTCCTGAACTAGATCATCTATAAAGTTGATATTAGTTTTGATGTTCTTTTTTTTTTTTAAGATTTTATTTATTTATCTTTAGAGAGGGGAAGAGAGGGAGAAAGAGACGGAGTGAAACATCAATGTGTGGTCGCCTCTCGCACGCTCCCCACTGGGGACCTGGCCCACAACCCAGGCATGTGCCCTGACTGGGAACCTA